>BLFK01000528.1:342867-346780 GCA_014634185.1 Astreopora myriophthalma
CCAACAGAGACTATTGATATTTATTCTCCTTTTTGACTGATGTATTTCTCTTGACATGTACATTGTAATAGTTCAAAGCAAACAAAGCTTGATTAGAGTTGACATGAAATTCTCTTCTACTTTTCCGTTTGAAAAGTGTACCGACTCTTTTATATGGCATCGTACTTTTAGCAGAAATTGGTTGTTAGTGCCATTACCTTGGGAACATTTATACCTCAGAGCCGAGGTATAACTCAGATCTGAGATATAACATCCATAGCCCAGAACTGATATTTAATCTCCACACCTCAGATCTAAAGTGTAGCATTCATACCTTAGGGGCTTTGAAATAATTATCAGGAATGGGGGTGGGAAATGAGCTTTAAAGGGGAATATTATTAAATTATTATGTACCCCCTCCTCGTTCGCAAAAGCAGAATTAGTTCAGCCCACCCCCCCCCCTCTTGATCTCTTGTTAATTTTTACTTCCCCCCCTCCCCCATACACACCACAACCACTGCCACCGCCCCCCTATACTATTGGTGTGTCTATCATATTGTTAGGAATATATTGTATTCCTTACATACCTGAGCTTGGCAAAGTTGTTCAACATAACATAACATAACATAACAAACACCTGAATTTACTTCTTGTCACATGCTGTAATGCACTCGACTTCTGCTTCTGGTACAAATAACACATCGTAAGAATGTTCGATAAAACTGAAAATTTCCAAGCTGTCTGACTCATCGACTTCTGAATCGTGTTCTGAATCACTTGAAAACAGGAGATCCGGATCACTAGCGGTACCGCCATTGCCTTCTGTTTCCGATGATTCCTCTCCATCGAGAACATGGCGGATAATACGATTTATTAGCACTTCTTTTCCCCACTTACTGGTAAACATTGTTGTTTCAGGAACAGTTTTAACTGTTTTGCCATCAGAAGACGGGCTTCCTGCTCGTCATACCAGTCAATTGTCGGCAATGCGTTTCGTTCTTCGGCCCTTTTCTTTGCCTTCAAAGAAAGAACCTCTAGACGTTCTACAAAGTTCTTGCACGCACTCTTGTCAATCAAGAACTTAACCCAGACTTTCTCTATTTCGTTACTGTCTGAAGAGGCGAGCTTCTCGGAAGCAAATAATTGATTTGATTGTAGGCTGGGGAGAAGGTGATCAATTTGGTCACCGATGGTGTGAACAGGGTAAGGAATATAACCTCGCGGTGTGGCGTTGCTGATACCAGGAAGCCCAGGAGATTGTCTTGGACTTCTTTACCTTAGGGTGAATGAACTTACAATTGTCATATAGGACAGTACATGTTGACGAGAAACAATAGGAAACTAATTGTAAAGACTTGTCTTTTTCGCAAGAGCTGTCGCTTGCACTTTAGTCAGAACAATAGCTTATTAATGGCATTCATACCTTTTTGTATCTTTCGCTATAAAGGGGCTAATGATTATTCAAGTTCAGTTTTTCAGTTATTTTGCTTGTTTCGATCGCTTCGTATAAGTTCGTCGATAGCTTTCGTTTTCGTTTTTGTCCTTAGAAGTTATAAACAAGAAAGATTAAATATAGTATAGATTTCTCTTAAATCGTTGAAGCAGTACAAATGTTTTGTTTGGGACAGTCATAGATGTTGCTGCAAGTTATGTTTTAAGTTGAATTTGGCCTTGTGATTGATACCTGGATTGTAGAAATTTTATGACGCAAATCAATTCTTTATAAGGACTAAAAAATCTGGTAACTTGTTTAAAATGTGATGTCATTTCTCATGTAAACGTCACATTTTCAAAGAACATTGAGCATTGAGAGTACACTTCCTGTTTTACAATGCATGTGGAATTGTTTTTACAAAGGCATATGACATAAAATGAAAGTTAGGGCCCCCTGTAATAAGAGTAATTTTAATTTGAGTCCCCGATCTTGGCATTATTTTTACTTGATGCCCCCCCCCCAAAAAAAATCTGATTTTTCAGCACCCCCTCCCACCGTCCTGATAATTATTGCACAGTCCCTTATAGCTATGAGGTATTACATCCATACTTCAACTCCGAGGTATAACATCCATACCTCAGAGCGAGCCGACGTAAAACATCCATACCCCAGAAACGGTATGTATCATCCATTCCTCAGTGTGGGGAATAGGTCAAGAAGGCCCACAACGTCCACAGATCTCACTTTTCCAACGTTCTTTAATCACAGTTTTTTCCTTTTTTTTTTCTTCAAAATTAACCCTACGCTTACTTGCATCAATCGAGCGATCCCTAATCTATGGCACACCTTGAATAAACATAAGATGATTGGTTAAAACGATATTGCTGACAGAAAAAATTAACAGAGGTGCTCTATTTCAAAGTCACACGTGGCATAACGTGATCTTTGCCATTCAGATAAAAATAAACGCCTTATACTATTGTGGAGTTTCCGACATCAGAACTGAAGTATAACATCCATACCTCAGATCTAAAGTATAGCATCCATATACCTCACAGCCGAGGAAAAACATCCATACCTCATATCCATGCAGCCTGCGTTTCCCTTTACAACTTTTAGCACGGTTTCATTTGTGGGCATATTTAGCTTGTTTCCTGTACTTCTGAAACACAGCTACAGATTTCATAGGTCGTAGACTCAGGGTTTTGGTACTGAAAATGATGGTATGTGAGATTCTAAGAAATTGAGACGGAAAACGATAAACAAAAAGGTGCCTGGAAGTATGTATACGAATAAATGCGGAAATAGTGCAACTCTTTTCTGATGTATATGAAATGGGGATAAATGACCAATCGTAACGTGAAAAAGCGTAGAACCAGACATTTTTAAATGTGGTATGTGAAAAAGTACTGAAATCAGCGATAAAATCGATAGTCCAGATTTCGTTGATCAAGTCCATTTTTAAATGATCATGTGTTGTTATAACCCAACCATTAATTTCCGTGCCCTCTCATTGGATAAAACAGGTCACGTGGTACAAATCAAATGACTGATGTGGGACGATATTCCATGTCTGGTTTGATATCCGTCGTCCGACTTTTTCGGGGTTAGAAAAATGCTCGAACAAAGTCAAATTTCTCGTTCTTATTCAAACAATCACACTGATCCACATAACTAATCAACTTGAATTTAAAGGTTCTTTCAAATTATCACTTTGATCATAATTTGTATCACGATAGAGCTTGTTGCGGAAATTATTGGATGGTTCATAAAATATATACCCCTTTCTGGCGTGGTGATGTATCGGAGGATAGTGCCCCTGGCTGAGATTGTCCTCAGAATTTCACTCTGGTCCGCAAAGCTTGTCTTTCAGGCTCGGACATCATTCTCTGATATAGCAGCCGCCCGGAGGAGTTTATTTACTAAATATACGTAAATTTGCATGTTGGACAGAAAAATGGCACAAGATAGACCCTCTTAGGTTTTTCTGAAAAACAAAAACAAAAGAAAACCGTTTCGTTATTATCGGGTTGGAAATTAAAACAACGATCCTGCTTAATTTTGTGGATTGTGCCGTGATTTTAGTCTCCTGGGCCTGCAGCCTTATCGGCTACTTGTCAAGCGATATTTGCAGGCTTTTTTGTAAGGTTAACTGAGGACTACTGCGAGCTGAACCTCACTCGGAGCTTTTGCGTGTGTTTTAAGCTTTGCGTTTGTTGGTTACGAGATGATCGTAACCAGCCCGCGGAAATGCACATTTCCTCAACAGGAAAAAACTCTTACGCAGCATCATCCAACAACTTACTGCCACTTAATGCCGTGTGTTGGTCTCAACTTGTTTATTTGCTTTTTATCAGCTCATCCTGAAACGTTTGCATTGGACTGCTTACAACATCGCTCCCCAACCTCGCTCCCTTGTTCTTTCATACTCCCACTGCATGGGAAGATGAAAGACCCTGAAGGAACGAGAATGCCCCTTCCCCCCCCCCCCCCCCCCCC
>BLFK01000528.1:351790-376790 GCA_014634185.1 Astreopora myriophthalma
TGCTATGGATTTTGTCAAGCATCTCATTGCGCAAACTAGGGGCGTGATAAGACGATCACCTTTCATGAGTAAGCCATCACAAATACACAACTCATCTCTAAAGTTCCAATAGTCTTTTAACTCTGGAGCAACCTCAGACCGATTCTCTGGCCAGCCAGTGAAAACCACTTCTCTCAATCTGGACAAGACCGGGTCACTATCAGTCTCTCTTTTCCACTCATCAGCTTTCTCATCGGTGCTTGACGCAGAAGCTCTCTGACTCTCTTATCTGCAATAAGTAATTGATCACCCGATACATACATGACTTTTAGGTCATAGCGTTGGACTCGAAGCATCATTCTTTGAATGCGCTGGGGTGCTTTGGACAAAGGCTTCTTAAACTGACTCTCTAGAGGCTTGTGGTCGGTCTCCACAGCAACTTGCTTTCCGTAAATGTATTGATGAAACTTGTTGGTGCCAAATACAATTGCAAGCATTTCTTTTTCGATCTGAGCGTAATTACGCTCTGCACTGTTCAATGCTCTTGAAGCATAGGCTACTGGCTGTGTCCCTTGAAGCAAACAGGCACCGAGTCCTTCCGAGGAAGCATCTACTGAGACTGTGACATCCGCACTGACATCAAAGTACTTTAAAACTGGTGCTTGAGTGATGCTAGTAATCAGCTCCTTATATGCATTCTGTTGCCTTTCCGTCCAGTGCCACTCAACCGTTTTCTCTAATAGCTCTCTCAGAGGTTGATTGATGCTTGCCAAATAAGGAATAAATTTATGCAAGTAGTTTACCATACCAATGAACCTTTGTAGAGATGCTTTGCCAGCGTGACTTTTGTCGTGCCCGCTTCTAATGAAACGCCTTAACTGCCACCAGAGGCGTTAACAGCACTCACCAAGAGCAGGTTCCGAAACTCACGATCTTCCTGGACAGAGGTGCAATCCGATTGCTGTCCACTTAGTACAAGCCATCAATGTTATTCATTTCTTTATCTATTCATACATTTTTTTTTTAGTTACAAGTTTACTTATTTCTTCATTTGTTCACTGACTTCCTTAGTTTTTTAGTTCCTCATTTCTTTATTTATTCACTGCTATGTTATTTGTACTGATTTCTGTATTTCTCTTCTTTTCTATCTTCTTTAACTTTTTTCCTCTTCTCGCTCTATAGTCAAAATAGACTGCTATCCACGGCAGTTCAAGCAGTTAATCTCATAGCAATCCTGAAATCTTTAACACCAATGGTACGGTTCTCATCGCTGGGCGTGCATGATGTGTGCGTCGACGTCAAAACAAGCAAAGAGCAAGCCCGAAGCGAGCTCGCAGCCACATGTTTACATTTGAAAGGCTCTCCCTAGACTCGTTTATGGTTGGCTAGTTTTCTCTGCCGTTCTGACAAAACGTTGGGCTTCAAATCACGTTGCCAGCGGTGGGATTCGAACCCACGCCCCCGAAAAGACTGGTGCCTTAAACCAGCGCCTTAGACCACTCGGCCACGCTACCCTCTGGTACACCGACTGCTAAATGGCTTATAGAATTGCGCTGAGCTGGCTTACAACATACTATGAAGACCACTTTCAATGCAGATCATGGGGCTGCTTTAGCAGAAGGCCAAGGGTAGCGTGGCCGAGTGGTCTAAGGCCCTGGTTTTAGGCACCAGTCTCCTCGGGGGCGTGGGTTCGAATCCCACCGCTGCCAGCGTGACTTTTGTCGTGCCCGCTTCTAATGAAACGCCTTAACTGCCACCAGAGGCGTTAACAGCACTGACCATGAGCAGGTTCCGAAACTCACGATCCTCCTGGACAGAGGTGCAATCCGATTGCTGTCCACTTGGTACAAGCCATCAATGTTATTCATTTTTTTATCTATTCATACATTTTTTTTTTTTACTCTGTAATTTACTTATTTCTTTATTTGTTCACTGATTTCCTTAGTTTTTTACTTCCTCATTTCTTTATTTATTCACTGCTATGTTATTTGTACTGATTTCTGTATTTCTCTTCTTCTCTTTCTTGTTTCCCTTTTTTTCCTCTTCTCGCTCTATAGTCAAAATAGACTGCTATCCACGGCAGTTCAAGCAGTTAATCTCATAGCAATCGTGAAATCTTTAACACCAATGGTACGGTTCTCATCGCTGGGCGTGCATGATGTGTGCGTCGACGTCAAAACAAGCAAAGAGCAAGCCCGAAGTGAGCTCACAGCCACATGTTTACATTTGAAAGGCTCTCCCTAGACTCGTTTATGGTTGGCTAGTTTTCTTTGCCGTTCTGACAAAACGTTGGGCTTCAAATCATGTTGGCAGCGGTGGCATTCGAACCCACGCCCCCGAAAAGACTGGTGCCTTAAACCAGCGCCTTAGACCACTCGGCCACGCTACCCTCTGGTACACCGACTGCTAAATGGCTTATAGAATTGCGCTGAGCTGGCTTACAACATACTATGAAGACCACTTTCATTGCAGATCATGGGGCTGCTTTAGTAGAAGGCCAAGGGTAGCGTGGCCGAGTGGTCTAAGGCCCTGGTTTTAGGCACCAGTCTCCTCGGGGGCGTGGGTTCGAATCCCACCGCTGCCAGCGTGACTTTTGTCGTGCCCGCTTCTAATGAAACGCCTTAACTGCCACCAGAGGCGTTAACAGCACTGACCATGAGCAGGTTCCGAAACTCACGATCTTCCTGGACAGAGGTGCAATCCGATTGCTGTCCACTTAGTACAAGCCATCAATGTTATTCATTTTTTTATCTATTCATACATTTTTTTTTTACTTACTAATTTACTTATTTCTTCATTTGTTCACTGACTTCCTTAGTTTTTTACTTCCTCATTTCTTTATTTATTCACTGCTATGTTATTTGTACTGATTTCTGTATTTCTCTTCTTTTCTTTCTTCTTTCCCTTTTTGTCCTCTTCTCGCTCTATAGTCAAAATAGACTGCTATCTAGGGCAGTTCAAGCAGTTAATCTGATAACAATCCTGAAATCTTTAACACCAATGGTACGGTTCTCATCGCTGGGCGTGCATGATGTGTGCGTCGACGTCAAAACAAGCAAAGAGCAAGCCCGAAGTGAGCTCACAGCCACATGCTTCCATTTGAAAGGCTCTCCCTAGACTCGTTTATGGTTGGCTAGTTTTCTTTGCCGTTCTGACAAAACGTTGGGCTTCAAATCACGTTGGCAGCGCTGGGATTCGAACTCACGCCCCCGAAGAGACTGGTGCCTTAAACCAGCGCCTTAGACCACTCGGCCACGCTACCCTCTGGTACACCGACTGCTAAATGGCTTATAGAATTGCGCTGAGCTGGCTTACAACATACTATGAAGACCACTTTCAATGCAGATCATGGGGCTATTTTAGCAGAAGGCCAAGGGTAGCGTGGCCGAGTGGTCTAAGGCCCTGGTTTTAGGCACCAGTCTCCTCGGGGGCGTGGGTTCGAATCCCACCGCTGCCAGCGTGACTTTTGTCGTGCCCGCTTCTAATGAAACGC
Organism: Astreopora myriophthalma; assembly: GCA_014634185.1. NCBI lineage: Eukaryota > Metazoa > Cnidaria > Anthozoa > Scleractinia > Acroporidae > Astreopora > Astreopora myriophthalma. The sequence goes on from BLFK01000528.1 coordinate 355,263, forward strand.
CTTTACTGCCACCAGAGGCGTTAACAGCACTGACCAAGAGCAGGTTCCGAAACTCTAGATCTTCCTGGACAGAGGTGCAATCCGATTGCTGTCCACTTAGTACAAGCCATCAATCTTATTCATTTATTTATCTATTTATACATTTTTTTGAATTACTAATTTACTTATTTGTTTATTTGTTCACTGACTTCCTTAGTTTTTTATTGATTTTTTTTTTCATTGCTCTTTTATTTATACTGAATTACTATTTTATTTATTTAGTTTGATGATGACATTTTCCTCGGCCTTGACGTAATACATTAAAGACTCGCTGCGAGATTTTCCTGTACGGACCTCACTCTCGGTTAGTAAGTGCTATTTAATAGTTATAGATGCATTATTTGTAATTAACAGTTTGACCAATTCAATATTTTCAGATAAAATTGCACGGTCAAATGCTCTTTCACTTATAGGTGCATTATTTTTAAATAACACTGACATTTCAATATTATTACAAATTCCAATCTTAACTGCTTTTTTTATTTTTTTCAAATCAATCTTATCTTTGATAAGTTTCTCCAACTTTTCTAATTTATTTTTCTTAATAAATTTGAAAAACTGTTTTCTTATAATCTTTTTTTTTTAGTTATAAACTCTTTTCTATTTTTTTTATATTTGTTTTGCAATAAGGACAAGATTTCTTTCTTTCTTTGATAAACCACTGTGCCAGGCCTATACTACTTAAAATACCTATTTAGGTACAAAAATGGATTTTCTTCTGACGAGGACGAAAAATTACACAATTTGATTTTGCAATAGAAAGTCTAAATCAAATGAAGCTATGATCCTCGCATAGAAAGTCTGCTATATACAATTCCTATATTATTATTCCTAGGAGAAGAAGAGGCCTCCCCTGAATAGGAGTGTCCTCTCAATTGAGGTAGCTGATATGCAGATTATATGTCGAGCTTGTTTTTGTTTTCAATGAATGGAGTTATGCCCTTAATAGAGGCGCCCCAAAGGAAAGCTTTCATTCACGCATATTATTGAATGGACAGTGCGAAACTATTCACTACTACTTCTTATGATGGATCCTAATCACAGTTGTCTAAACTGTCCACACGCAAAGCGTGGCAAACAAAGAAGCCGAACTGTCAAACATAAACGTGTGATAAACATGCAATGCGTACAAAAATGAAACTTCAATGTCAGTCGCAAACATTGTTGCAAAAAGACTGAAATAGATGACAAGGCAGACTTACAATGTCAATTATCTGGTGTTTTCCGTCGCTACTGAGCGTGCTCTTCTTGGTATCAAGCACCTCTTAAACTCGTTTTTAAAAGCACGATTCATGAAACCGTAAATAAATGGATTGACACAACTGGTCATAAACACAAACAGAGTTCCAAGAAGACGAGGGAAGAGTGGAAAATTAGAATTTTTTGCAAATGTCGAGCTGGCGAATATGATATTCGACGGCACCCAGAGACTAAAAAACGCGACAACAGTAGCGAACAAGGTTTTGCTGACTTTCACATCAGCAACGTTTGAAGACTGCCATGAAACATTTGCATTGTGCATTTTGACCTGCTTGTAAATTTTCCAGTAACAAAACCCGATACAAAAATAAGGCGTGCATAATACAGTGTAAAAGAGGGGGAAAAACCATAGCTTGAACTCTATGATGCACATTGCAAAGCCTGGATTTGGTTCGGGCTTTTGATCAAACACAAATACTGAGAGAAGAACGATGGTCATAGGTATTGCCCACGTCAGGAATGCTGTGATGACAATAAATCTCTCCGTGTATATTGCCTGGTACTTGGCGGTTTTGACGATTTTATAGTATCTGTTCAAAGCCATAAGAGCCATGTTGTGTGTGGAGATTTTTGCCAGGGATAACTTGGTAATAGCAACGAAGTAACAGGCGGTTGTTCCAAACGACCAGTGGCTGGTGGCCAGAAAGGCAACTGACAGTGGCATAGAGCTGCTCGCTTGCAAGATATCGGTCATAGCAAGGGAGATGACATAATAGTTACTAGGGCAACGCAATCTTGGGTTTTTATAAACAGCATAGCAGACAAGGAGATTTCCAAAGAGCGAAAGGACAAGTACCAATGAAAATATGACTGTCTCTGTTATCACAACAGCTATGTGTCTGTCTTCAAACTCCAGCCAAATATCGCTCTCCCACGACATAGTCTCCCTTTTAACTCATGTGTTCCTCTATATGCTCAGTCTTAGGTTAACTGCAGACTTTTCTGCTGCATGGATTTCGACGTCGTTGCAACACCTATGTGTTGTTTGTAGCGAGGACGTTTGCTCAGTGTAGAAAATTTGTTCCCAATGTTGCGATGATGAGTTTACCCAAACTGAAGGCAATCCTCTGTTAATATGTAATGACTCCCCTCTCGATCGTCTTTGGCTGATATCACAAATGAATGTCGTGATAGATGCCGATCTCCATAAAAGAAGTGTCCGGGCAGATGTTGTTTTCCTCCTGATCAATAGAAACACTTACGCAAAGTCACCGAGAAGATTTTAATATTTTATTCAAAGCTCGAAGTCTTAATTAAAATCTATTTATTTGCGATGCATATTTAACACCGACTTTACAAAAAAGTACAAAAGGACGTCGTCTAAAGATTCTTATGCTTCCTCCCCAAAATGAGTTTTAGCAATAAAGCCTTTTGTGTTTTACCTACGCATGTTTACTTTACTTTTTTTTTTTCTGGCGACAATTTTTATTTCCTTTCAACAAACAGAATACTATAAAAAGTATAACACATGTTTACTTAATATGATCATGTTTTATGTCTTACAGGAGAGAACCGAATAATATTGTTAGCCAGTAATGATATTCATTTTAATTACTGATCATGAAAAAGTATTATCTCGACCTGAAGTGAACTATAGTAACCTTATCAGAACTGTGTCGGATCCTCTCAGGGTGACGACACAACCTAGCTCTTCTGAACAAATGTTCACTTTCTATAAACACACTACATTAATGATGCGGATCAAAATTAAACGGAAGTTTAATTAGACTAACCGTGTTTCTAACAAAAGAGAGCGCCTTTGACGCCTTACCCCTAGGCGATAGTCATCGTGTAAATTAATGGTTCCTTTAAAATCTCGTAACCAATTTTCTGTAAAAGGAAAATCGCTAGCCTGGTTTAGTTTCTTCACAGAGACCAACGCTGACCTCAAATTTTGCCCGGAGGAAGAAAGTCCCTAAATACAATTTTTTGTCTTCCTGAGAACAGGCCAAAATTAATCACATTATGAACAAAAGCTGTACTAACACTTCTCTTGCTTAGTAACCTATTATTATGAATTGCTTCAAGGTTTTGTTATCTCTGAACACTCTTATATTAAAAAAGAATTCCACTTTTGCACCTTTTCCTAATCTCGTGTTGCGTAATAATTTTAGTTTACCCTATGACTTCGCACAATATTAGTAGAATCTAATCATAATTTTCGAACCGGACTACCTTATTCTGAACACTGCCAGCATTTAAGGATTTTTGAATGACATTTTATTATTTCCCCACCAAAAGCTGGACCTCGAAAATCCTTCAATCTCGTACCCCGAGTCTTCGTTACGTACTGCGCATGAAACGCAGCGTTCTCGATTCTCGATTCTCGTGCCCAGAGCCGTGATCCTTTTGGCCAGCGCCACGGTTCAAGAGCTCTGACAGGTTCCAACTGAGGGACTTGTCTTGATTGGCTGCTGAAATACAAGGGAATCTAACCGAGAATGATATGGTAGAAAGCATGGCCGATGCATCGAAGTGGCTTTCGTACCTGAATTTTCTTTGAAGAACGTGCAACCGCAAAAACTGCCCATTAGATTTGTTTGGGGGCAAAGGGAAAGAATAAAGAATAATGAGAGATTGACAAAACGTTTCAGTTAAAAACCACTCCATGGATGGTTAAAATAAGACTATACATGCAGCTCAAGAGTTCAGGAGTCCAACAAGAATCGGCTATCAGGGCGAAAGGAGGAAAATCGATTGCTTCCTCACCGCTCCTACGCACGAAGAATTATTAAAGGCAAGATATCGGTGGCGATATATTCTGAGTGTTGTACGTATATTTATCAAACAGGACCAATAAAAATGAAAGTACAATTCAGCTTATTATGTAAATAACAGGTGTACACCTGACAAAGTCTGAACGAACACACTGTCCTCACTTGCCATAAAATGGAACAGCTTACCAAACAGGATCTCCCCAGAAGAGCTTAACTGACCTTGCGGAGATAATTGCATTAGACTAGTAACAGTTAACAATAAAACTGCCCCCGGATATTTTTGTCCGTGAGTACCTATTCTCTTATGAGCTTTAGCATTTGAGATATTTCTCAGCTTGCCACATTTCTAACAGACAATTTTAAGCGTAGGAAACTTTAATACGCCAAAAAGACCTGACTCTTATGAAATCGGTCAGTGTAAGGCGCAGACTGTGGACTGCAGACTACTAATAAAGTGCCGACTTTGGGCAGAGCATAGTAGAGAGGATACTAACAATGGGTAGAGTAACGAAATATAGTGCAGGGAGTTGGAGTTGTTAACCAACACTCCCTCCTCATGCCGGGGGAAACCACCTCAAACGACACGACATATTAACTATTTCAGGCGAATAATATAGAGATTACTTAATGGAAATCGCGCGCGTACGGGATTTTCACACGAGTTGGTGAGGTATCTGAAATCGAACGAGTGAGCGCAGCGAACGAGTGAGATTTCTGATACAAAACCAACGAGTGTGAAAATCCCGTACAAAGCGCTTTCCATGCTGTAATTTGTTTATTTTATACGCCTTATTCCAAAATGGCCGCATTTTAATATTCTTTTGTTTTTATTCAAATTAGCCCTTTTTGCTTCGTTCAAGGTAAAATATTCTTTTGAATTTCCGGCTTAAAGACGAGGCAACAAGGGCTAATTTGAATAAAAACAAAAGAGTATTAAAATGGCGGCCATTTTGGAATAAGGAGTATACATACTGAGATTTTCATTAAGCTCTTTTGGCGGGATTTCCTCGATTCTTCTGCTTTCATTTTTGGAGTTGAGAAACTCAGTCAGCAAACTTACATCTCGTCGTGTCTTTGAAAGAGTGTTCTTGTTTGGTTTTTTTGGTCTTCGATAAACTTGTCTATAGGTTTGTCTAGAGACACATCTTCTTGATTGTTCAGCCATCCTCAAAAATATCTCCTAGTTCTTGATAAGTTTGAATTACGAACAACTCGAGTACACCGAAAATATTATCTTGTCAAAGCTACCCGCGATGACCGCGAAAAAGCCCGCGAAAACACAATTCGCTTAAACCGTGGTTTGTGATTGGACGAAACGACGGTCTTGCAGCCCGACCGGATGTTATTCAAAGCTTAACAGCACTGATTTTTCCCGTGGTCTGCAATCTAGGTACAGTCTGCATTTTACCCTTAGTCTGCATTTAGTAGTAACTGTTGTGATATGGTCATCCTCCTTATCGTATACAACTCCGTTTTGTTTTTTAAGGCGAAAAAAATAAGGCTCTGACTTAAAGTGGTCTGAGAGCTAGTGATCTTTTTAATTTGCGACCCAAAAGATAGTTGGTGTGTAATGGTTCACCAGGGGTTATAACTAATGCTCTGTCGCGAAGGGAAACCAGTGTGTTCCTAGGGTCCCCTAGGTCCTTTGAAGACTCATGTATATTGGACATGTGGAGAACTGCGCCTTCAGATGATATTTCACATGTGAATTTAATAATGGGGTGGAATTGGTCAGCAAATACAACAAAGTGGTTGATTTCGTGTTTACTTATGGTCCACAATGAGAAAATCAGACTCGTGATAGAATTTTGTCAACCCAGCTCAGACACCTTTCGATCCTAAAATTTGCGAACGCCTTGGCTTTTATTGTTCAGAAACGATCTCCTCATTGGTTGATGAAAAAGGTACGTCACGAGCAGGACTATAAAAGAAGCATCTTCAACGAGCATTTGGTCAAACTCTGCTCTCACTAACTAGAGCACGCAAGTGACGAAATAATCCAAATTGTTTTCCGAAACCGGTATTGTAACCCGATACAACGTTCTTTGCGGCGAACCTTTTCCTTACAATGTTAATTTTTATTTAGTAAATAAAAGATTCTACTAAACAATGCACTGCTAAACAAAACTAAACAATGCACTGCTTTGACAAAACTAAAAGGAGCACCACCAACACATACACTATTACTACTTAACGCAAAGTAAGTGCACACCAAAAAAAAAAAAAAAGACACATCAAAGAAAGAAACATTTATAGGGCAAAGAAATACAGGGTTAAAGCAGTTTCCTTTGTAAGGGAGAACCTTAATATCATTCTACTAAAATCGTCAGTTTATAAATTGTGGGTCTTTCTGCAGGTACCGGAAAGCTTTGTATTTTTAGTAACTTGGGAATAGTCTTTATTTGGAGTTGTTTTGTTTCCTGTCTTTTATTTATATTTGTTTTACGTAAGCTTACGTAATCTGTGCTCCGGTACTCACAGAAGCTGCCTAAATTGTTGAAAGGAGAGATCAACGTGTTATAATGACAGGAGTATTTTGTGCCACTTCTGCAGGAATGCGTTCTGTATTCCTGTAACAATAGAAACGTGTTTTTCTATTTTTAAATTACATCGAAGCTGATTAATATAATCAATTAAGGATGGTTTAAAGTCGTTGTGTTTACACTGAGGAGTAAATGTAATATACGCCAGGAAGTAAACCATGATTTAGTAAAGAAGCGCTTTTTTCTCCTTTAAGACCTAGACATCGACATAAAGTTAAACCTTGTGAGGCTGGAATTAAATCAACAGAGACGAAAGATAGTTCAACACTATTCCAAAAGGCCTTTATGCTTGGGCATTCCCAGAAAAGATGGAGCAATGTTTCTTGTGCTGTTTGACAAAAGCAACAGAGATTTGTTTCCGAACGTTTAATTTTATACAGAAAAGAATTTGTAGCCATTCTCCTATGGAGAAATTTAAACTGGAAGTTCCTTAGTTTCGTACTAACTGTACATAGCCTAAGCAGTAGATACCCGAAGTGATTCGAATCGACTTTATTTCATTTTTAATGACCCTGATGTTGATCATGTGACATTACAAAAATCTTCCTTTCGATGAAAAAAAAAAAACAATCTTTATGCCGAGAGCGGCGCCTTAACAGAAAATAGAATGACGGAAGACTAAAAAAGCTGACGTTTGGGGGGCGCGCATGCGGCTAGGCCAGAATTCACTGAATCACGTCACAGACACGAATGTGTGGATTAATTTGGCCACTAAAGTGGCATTTATTACAAACCGATTACAAGTACTAAAATGTCAAATTAGTAATATCTCATTGCTTAGTGTAAGCTGATAGTTTTTGATTCAGTGAATTAAGTTGGGGCGAAAAACAGCCAAAAGCCACAATTTGTGGCGAGCCCCAACCCAAGCCGCAGGCACGCGCACCAAAAGACAACACATTTACACAGCGCCGACAATGATAAATGAGGAAAAATAAACAAGGACTCGTTGAGCGTCGCTACCCCAGCATATGCCTGCAAGGCAAGCGTGCTCTGAGAGTGACCTAGCATTCGTTGGGAGGCAAAGAATGACAAACACCAGCCCGAGTCTGAGCGTCGTCAAATTAGTTCGATAGCGTTATGTAAAACTAAAACGTAAAATTCAAGGCAACTCTAGGACTAGGCCGAGAAGACTACCGCAGCCCAGGACAAAAAGGCCGCCTATTTCTTGGGATAAAAATGTGACAAAGCCAGCCCATGTCTGAGCTTTATCAAAAGAGAAACGTATACAAGAAGTAAGGCTAATGCTTGTTGCCCCAGCCCGAGTCTGAAGGGCGATCAACTACTGTCTGAAATAATGCGGCGATAACAAGATGCTGAAGACCTTTAAAACCGAAGACGGTAAAACAGAAAAATAAGGGGGAATACGATGGCCCCAGCCCATGACTGAAAGGCGAGAGAAAGCCTAAGATACCCCGGAAGATTGACGAATGTATACTTTAAATGCGTCGGATTTCCAACGGCCAAGGTGGCGAATTTGTGCATCTGATAAGCCTTTCTCGGCAGCCCAAGAAGCGGCGCCGATCCGGAAAGAGTGAGACTTGTATGTGGCGGAATCAAGCCCACAAAAATTTAGCGCTTGCCGAAGTTGTTGCGTAAATTGGCCAGTTTTCACTGGAGATCCGTCAGCAAAACAAAACAAAGGACCGGGCGATGTACCCCTAACGGCGGAATAACGGTATAAATAAGACACGGGGCAAAGCTCGGTTCCCTCGGTGCGTTCCAAAGCAACTGAGAAAGGACGCTTGTGAGTGTTGTGCTTAAAATCCGTTATGACAATGGTCGCAGAGGTCACGAAATTCTGTGTAAAGTGGAAATAGAGGTCCCGGATTTGTAATAAAGGTTTAAAATTCGCACCCTTGACCGTGAGTTCACCGACGCGGAAAAACCCATAAAAAGCTACCAAGAACATGGTTTGTACAATAATCTTTGGAACGTAACTTGTGAACGTAGCTTAAAGCGGAGACATATGTCGAGATTGTGGAGGAAGCAAACTTCCTCGCTGAAAGATAAGATATAAATATTGCCAAGTTGTTGATCGAGACAGGAAGGAGTGCGCAACGAGAGTCACAAAATGCAGAGTAGAATTCGACATATGTCTTCCACGCTCTTTCGTACGTCTTACGGGATCCCTCAGAAATAGCGGAATGCAGCAGCTCGCTTAAATGATGCGCCAATTGCTGGGTAGTAAGGCTTCCGGAACCGGCGTTGGTCGTGCGTCTACGTAAGGTGCTAACAAACGGAATTTCTCTACCTGTAAGCGAGATAAAGCATCGCTTTCACGATTAACGCAACCGGCGATATGCTTAGCATGGAACAGAATATTATATTTAAGGGTGCAGAGCACAAAGTGCCTGAGTAGAACCATGATTGAACGATCTCTAGAAGTTTGCCTATTGATAATTTCAACGACTGCTTGATTATCCGAAAAGAAAACTATACATTTGTTATGCATAAGCGGTCCCCAAATCTCAATCGCCAGGACAATAGGAAACAACTCTAAAATAGCAATATTGAGTTCCTTCCAGGAATCGGGCCATTCCCCAAAAAGCCAGTGTTTACCGAATATCGCTGCATAACCAAGAGAACCTGCCGCGTCTGTAAATAAATTGGGCGTTTTGGAAGTAATCCAACGAGAACTGAGAAAAAACGATTTGCCGTTGTACGCGCCCAGGAACTCGAGCCACATGTGCAAGTCATGTTTAGTTTCCGTTGTTAATCTCACATGATGTGAGGGTTTCCGGATGCCTTTTGTTAAATCAATTAAACGGCGAAGAAAGGCGCGACCGGGCACGACAACCGAACAGGCAAAATTGAGAAGACCTATTAATGACTGAAGCTCTTTTAAAGTAACGCTTTTACGCGAGCAAAAGGAACACAACTGCTCTCGGCATTTGTCAAGTTTGTCATCGGGTAAGCGAGCCTCCATCGATACGGTATCCAAAGTGATGCCTGCAAATTGTAAGGCCGTGACGGGCCCCATTGTCTTTTCATCGGCTATCGGAACGCCTATGTGTTGACATAAGTTAAGAAAATTCTGGAGGTCAATCCTGCATTTGTCCTCGGAGGGTCCAAGAAATAAAAAGTCGTCCAAAATGTGAATGACTGCCGAGGCGTGTAGCTTGTTCTTGGCGATCCATTCTAGGGCGGTGCTGAAGGTTTCAAATATACTACACGACGAGGAGCACCCCATGGGAAGGCATGTGTCAAAGTAAAATTGCCCTTGCCACTCCATTCCCAGCAACGGAAAATCGCTGGAAGTGACAGGAATGATTCTAAAGGCGGACTTAATGTCTGTTTTCGCCAGAAAACAACCCTGCCCCAACGATTTAATAAGACCTATAGCATCATCAATGGTCGCGTATCGAACAGAGGCGAGCTCTTTAGGAATACCGTCATTAACAGAAAACCCATCAGGGTAGGAAAGATGGTGAATTAACCGAAATTCTCCCGGTGACTTTTTGGGAACGATGCCGAGGGGAGAAACCCGGATGGGTTCGAATGGGGGTACGTCAAACGGGCCAACAATGCGGCCTGCTGCGAGCTCCTTGAGCAACTTATCATTGACGCTAGTGGGATTGTCTGAGGCGCTTTTGAGATTTAGGGATCGAAAGGAAAACAAAGAACCAAAATACCGTATGGAGAAACCGTGAACAAAGCCTTTTAACAGATAGTCCGAAATATCGTCATCATACCCCTTAAGGTAAAATCCGAGGCGGTCGGGATTGACCGGGGTTGGCCCGTGACTCAGCGGCTCCCTGACGGTCGCCTCCAGAGGGTGTTCTGGGTGCTGGGGTATTTGTTGTGCCGCTCGATTTTGTGGCGGTGCATTGGCTTGCGGGGTGGACTGCCCCGCATTTAAAGCATGAGTGCTTGAAACTGCATCCCCGGCAAAATTGTCCGGAGTGAAAACGCCAACACACACCCTTGGGAAAGGACTGAAAGGGACGCTGGTTGGGCCGCCGGGTACGAAAATCGGAATTGTATGGTGACCTAGAGGGGGTAAAGGGGCTATGTAAAGCCTGATGCCATAATTCCCATGCTACATTATTCCACGGATATCGATCAGGCATAGACTGGCGAAGAAACCTAAACTGCTCGTCATAATAACGCCAATTACCCTGTTTGGCGGCAATGTCCCGGACCACCTCGCAATACTTCATTAACGAGCTTATCGCACTAGGAGCCTTGATAGCGTAAACAGCTACAAATACATTAAATGCAGTGAGCCATTGGTCAATAGATAAGCTCCGTCGTTTGGGTTTGACGTGTTCAAGGCAAAGACTAGGGTTATCGTGGTCATTTGTCACAGATAACCGATATTTCGATTCGTCCGGAGTGACTGTCAGGAGCGAGCCAAAATCCACATATTCGTGAGCCCATATCTTTGCCTTGATACGATCCGAGACTCGAGATTCCAGGTCGAAAGTGACACTGGAAAACGTTTCAGGTGGGTTATCAGACGGAAAGATGAGCCTACCGGCAGCTACGGTGTGAGTCAGGTCCGCGATTTCTTTGGACGTGGCGTCTTCAACCAAGGTTGGTTCTGGGGCACTCGTGCCTGGTTCAGTTGCAGAAGGTGCAGGACCGGCATTTATAATCCCCGCTGACTGTAAAGCGCCTGAAATGGCCTGGGAAATAAGGGCAGTCAGTGCAGTGGGGCTGAACTGCGAAGTGGACGCTGCCGGAGACGACTCAGACCGAGCCATTGCAACACTCTCTGCTCGGCGCCGTTTTGCAGGAACTGCCGTTGTTGTTCGTTTTGCTGCCGGGCGCTTGGAAGCTCGGGTAGAAGGCATGCTTATGAGAAATGGTACCTGATATTACTCCAACATATATGATAACTATAGTTATGGGCAAAGTTAGCGGGTGTGTCCCTATACCTTGGGTTAGCTATTGGTGAGGAAAATCATCCAAAATAAGCAAAAATAACCACCGAGGCAAGAATCCGAGACATTCAATATAGGCTCACGAGGGCTGTGCTATTTATGCGCCAGCAAGACTTAAAAGAGAACGCAAGCCAAAGAATGTCAAGTGCAAACCACAGCGAGACAAAAATCCGAGACATCCAATGGGCTCACCGTGCTGGGCTATTTATGCGCCAGCAAGACTTAAAGTAGAACGTCAGCCAAAGGATGTCAAGTACAAACCACAGCAGGAATATGACATGATGAACGATCCGAGACATTCATAAAGGACAGTTGTCCTATAATGGCCTGGTGTGTTGGGCACACTAATGTAAAACAAAAGCCGCCAAGAGATAACACACTAAATAGCCATAAAGGTCAAGTACAAGTCATGCAAGTGACTAAGGGCTGCATGATAACCAACAATATAGCCTGGAATTTTGTGGTATATGCAAAATGTATAAAGTTGAATAAATATTTGTCTTTAGAATACGTCGTGCACATATCAGATTGGCCGTGAAGCGCCAAAGACAGGTAGCAAAACGGCTAGGTTGAGGACACACCCACTAGCTGCAACGCCTTCAAAATAGCCCCTCGAATGCTGCGCATAAATTTATAATTGCCTAATCTATTAAGGTGAACTCCATCGGGTAAATATAGCTCACTGTTGGAGTTCCAAAAACCCCTATGTCGCCAGTAATAACAAAACGGCAACTGGTGTAGGACAACGTTTAGGTACTTATGCAGTTTGGCCACCTTACAATTAAAATTATCAGAGTTCGGTGACGACGAAGGACCTGCCCGATAACCACAAGCTGCACGGAGGGCAACTCATGCAATTCACGGGCCAAAGTTTCGAGTTCCGAACCAACTGTCTGTGGCGAAAGGTTAACTAGATCATTAGAGCCAAGCTCCAAAACAACAATATCGGGGGCTATGCGGCGCACACTATCAAAATCAAACCTACGAAATTTAGCAATCGTACGGCCCCCAACCCCATGGAAATGAACTTGAACTATACCATTTAAGGTTGTATAAGTATGAATATGCCTCTCTTTCTGCACAAACGCCTTGAGACGATGAATGAAAGAATGCCCGATTATCAATACGCGCCGCTTGGCCATGAATGCCAAAACAAAATTGGAGGGCACAGAAAGCAGCCCGCGAAAAGGAAAAAGGCGACCAAAGAGTAACTAGGTGGGATACTCAAGGGGGTTGTAAAAACGACGTACTTGCCTGGTTGAAGAAAACAAATTACTGTATAGGCTCAGGAATCTTGTGAAGCAATGCTATCGCAATTGGCGTTGGCAGAAAAAGGGGCGAGAGATAGCGAGATTCTCGAATTTATACCACTTACTGCGTGTGGTGTCAGGCAAATCGTTATATTGATCTCCACCTCTACAGCTTGCAGCGAAAGATAAGATAAGGCCCCGCCTCATCATAAAACCCATTATCGCGCTAACCGACAATAATGGGCAATATCTCTACAAATGTTTAAAGGGGCTCCTGGTCCTAGACTTCTCTTAAACGTTTGACAAAGTCCTTTAAGAGTATTGTGGCTTCACAACTCGACCTGATCGAGTACGCGTCACTTGCTTGCTGGGGGACCTCGTCACCGCATCAGCAGGGCTTTGCTTCTGAGTAGACGGTGGCTGACCGCTGCAACTTTTATCTTCAATCGGAGGCTGCCCTGTACGGCCTGTTGAAGGATCTGCGGCTTGAACTGGTTCAGTTTGCTGAACAGCTGATTGAGAGAAGCTTGGAGGTGACACGGGTAACTGGTCCAAATCCGTATGCGGTACTGAAGGGTAGACTTCATTGAAGACTTCATAGAATGCATTGTATCTCGCTGGTGGACGCGATTTCGGCGATACTTGCGGCCATTCACTTCTACAAGGTAGCTGCGGGGGGGCTACATTCTTCAGTACAATACCGGACTTCCAATCACTGTGTGGTAGCTGAGGGTGTACTTTGACTCGTACGGGTTGTCCAGTGACCAGACTGGGTAAGGGTTTGGCATTGACGTCATGATATCGCTTAGCAAGTTTGCGTTTCTTCACAACTCGTACTCTAACCATGGACTGGACTTCTGGTTTGTACAAAGACTATTTACATGGTAAGAAGGATCTTGCTCTCCTCGACATGTGACGTTGGACTGGAGAACTATCTTGTGAAGGTGTTGGTGAATTTCTCCATTCCAGGATGGCTTTCCACATATCTTCTCCTGGTTTGTTGGCTTTTGTGATAATGGACTTCATGATCTTGACTGCTGATTCAGCTTTCCCACTTACTTTTGGATGATGGGGACTGGAAGCGAGGTGATGAACGTCCCAGGCTTTGGCAAACAAACTGAATTCTTCAGACGCATAGTTGAAACCATTATCTGAAATCAAGGTAACTGGAATACCGTGAACAGCAAATACCTGTTGTTCCGATAGAAAACGAAGAATCCAAACCGAAGAATAACTCGCAATCGTATAATAGCAATTTTATTCGATCTGAAATCAAACTAATAGGTACAAAGATTCTACTTACTAAATGGAATCACATAATCAATAGATGGAATTAGAAAACGAAATAAATGCCCGTGAGAGCCAAGACTGGGCGTAAGCGAACCCACGTGGTTGTTAGAACAAGCCTGAATACAGAAGCTTTAAACTCCATTAGGTAACCGAGAAATCTAACCCTAAATTAACAGTTCAATAATAATCATTTTTAGTTCACTTACTTCTATGGCGAGTTTTCTCAAATGTCCTTGAATATAGCATTCATAAATCTGGGCAGCAGGTAAGCGGTAAAAATTGATCATTCCAGTACGACTGTCGGCAAAAACTATTGAAAACTAAGCTACTCAATCAACTTTGAACAAAGCGTGCACTGTTGCGGTTTCCTGTTAACGACTAAACGTAAATTTCTTAAACAGTTCATTGTCTGCTTTAACACCTGTTTCGTTTGATGCACTTTTCCTGCTCATAAACTTTCATCCAAAATTACTGGAAATTTTTGTACCTATCGATTACATCCGAGTCTGCAAAACATGTCAGCAATTTTTTAATGTCGTAAGTTCCGATTTTGTGCTGCATTTTGTTCAAATTTGTGGTTTAAAACATGACCACTGCGATGACGTTGTCGATAAGAGTACTGACAACGCTAAACCACTTTCGATTTGTAATTGTCAACATCTAATAATAATAATAATGTCGTCGCAAACGCAAATAACACGTCCCTTATAAGAACGATTTTAATGTAAAGGGCACAGTACAGGTACGAGTATGATACGGGCACGATACGGGCACGGTAACTGAAAACAAATAAATTACACTGAACAGAGTTAAATACACCGACCAAGCGAAAATAGGGTAAGTACAGAAAATGACAAACTGAAGGAGAATGACGAATACTTACAAGACGAATGTGACGACAGGATACTTGAGAACTTGACTTGACTTACACTAGACTTTGACTTCTTGAATTATAACTTTACTTACTTGACCCGAAACTACCACTGAACAAACTTATATAAACAAGTTATCATTATATAGTAATATGCAAAATGAAAAAACTAACAAGTACGAAAAACGACCTACTATGACAAAGAACGCTAATGAACGAGAAACCTAAGACAAGAGCACTAATGAACATGTGAGGTGACAGAACAAAACGGTGTTACAACGATAAGACAATACACAAAGCTAATTACGATAATGTGCATTGCGCGCCTCTACAACTAATAATAATAATAATAATAATAATAATAATAATAATCACTTTATTTAAATCTCAGGTTATCTAGCCGAGCATGGGTGCTCTACTAATTGGGGAGACCACAAATCAACTGAAATCAGAACAAATCAAACCAAATGTTGGTTTTTGTGGAGAGGGGAAAACCGGAGAACCCGGAGAAAAACCTCTCGAAGCAGAGTAGAGAAACCAACAAACTCAGCCCACATATGACTGGGAATCGAACCCGGGCCACATTGGTGGAAGGCGCTCGCTCTCACCACTACGCCAACCCTGAGTATCCAAAAGAGAAAAATAAAGAGCCGGCAGGGCAATCGACACTCGGTAAACTAGACACAGCGGCCTCAGTCGGCAAGCAATATGAATAATATTCTAAAAAAAACTTACCTGGAGAGTTGCTTGTGTAACAGTAAGGTTTGATATTTAAATCGGGAATCTTTACAATTTTTTTCTGCCATATTTATCTTTACAAGTTAGAAACCAAAACGTAAAAGTCCTAAAAACTCGCTCTGAAGTAAAATCAATCGACATTTTATTCTTCAATCAAAAAAGGTCACGAATTTGCGATTTCACACTAGGCAAAGATAAAAAACGCGGGAACAATATGTCATTGGTATTGTAACATTTGATCTGATTGGTTTACTTCCGACCAATCACCTTATTGCTTATATTACAATGGCAAAGTTAATAATGAGGAAACGTTTTAATTTTGTTATCCGTGTTAACAGTAAAATAGCTCAAAAAACACAATATATTTGTTAATGCTGGGTTCCCTGCGCAGACATTTTAGTTTCGGGCATGCGCATGGGTGGCCGTCAATGTAAACCACGAGGGCCACCGAGATTTTACCTGAATTCCGAGTTCACTAAGGTTAATCGGTTTTCACGGTTCGTACGGCAGTTAAGTTGACGTTTATGAAGGCCCATCGGTGTAACTGGAATTGCGAGTTTGTCTCAGGGTGCCTCGTGTCGAAATAAACGTTGAAATTTACGGCTAGTTTACATTCGCATCTACAATATTTGAAATTTTATTGTTGTGAAAGTCGAGTCGCACAACATGGCACAAGGAATGGCGATTATCTGGGAGAATTCAGAGACTCTAATCTGGAGACCGGGCGATACGGTCCAAAATATGGAGTCTCTCGAATTATCCAGAGGGTTGACAGCCTTGATTTATTCGAATTGCAGCTGAAGATGCTGTTACATTGACACCTAGTGACCCATGTATCATGTAACGTCGTAACACTCACGTAAATAATATTGAATATGGATAGCAGAAACCACTCGCTTATGAAAAGGTTACCAATATGGTAACTTTTACTGTTTGTATTTAATATTTCCCACCTCCACTGGTTTTGTCCTATGTGAGACTTGGGTCAGCGCGATTATGATTAGCGCCTGTAAAACAAAAACATGGAAAACTCAACGATAACACAAACATCAAATGCCGCATTCACAGGCTGGCAAACAACTACACTATAAACACTGTTAAGGTCTTGTTTTGATTACTTATTTTGATTGGTCAGTGATTTGAGCCTTTGACGTCGCGACGCGCATATAAAGAGATGTCAGCATGTTTAATTGTCTTTCGGTGTTATTTCTCGTGGCGTAAGCACGTTTTATTTCTTTTCGACCTACATTCGACCTTTGGCTAAAGCGGGACTGATACGTAAGTAATTTTATTTTGTTTTAGCTTACGTTTCTTTGTGATGGGCGAGTGTAAGCAAATAGATCGCTTGTTTTTTGTATGATCTAATTGATTTATAGGTTAAAGAAATATGCTATAATAAGTAAACGCCCACTATTTTTGTTACAGAGCATTAGGCTCTACATTAGTTTATCATTCCTTTCTGTCGTGTGTTCCCTTGATCAGATCTCGTATACTTTTCGCCCAAGTTTTGTGCATGCTTTTTTTTGTTATTGTTGCTATTTTGTTAGTATGATTAGTGTTATTGATTCGGACTTTGACCATGTTTTGTACCAATTACCGCTAAATTTATAGAGATTCGTTGTATTGTTATTTTCAGTTTACGATCGTTTTCACGTTGATGCAATAAATCGCCGATAACTTTCTACTTTGGTTTTCCGCGATTACATTGCGTATCTGCTGATATCTGGCGACCTGTAGAATAGTCCCACCCATAGTTGTCCTCGCATCGACCTCAAAATTCGTCAGGCACTGCGAGCGCTACAAACACGAAAATCACGCCATAGGTTTGATCTCTACCTGTCTCCGGCGATTAAAGTGTCTTGAAATTCCGAAATGGAAACGAAGTATGGAGGAGTAGGGGTAGAAACAATGGTACTTTTCAAAGATATCCAGTTTAGGGAGAATAAATGTAAAGTGCGTGACGCGTGACATGTCATGTGGACTTGAATTAAAGCACTTCCCTCTGCTTGTAACATATATCCGAAGCCAACCACATTTTCGATCGTTCCTGGAAATAAGACTTGTCACAGCAAATCTCTCGCAACTGATTAAAGCATGACAATAAGCTTTATCAACTGATTTAAAAGTTACTTGGGTGCTCCTGATATGTAGTTCGAAAGAAATAAAGCTTGAGCTTATCGGTGTACCGCCCGAGAACCACCGCCTATTTTGACAAACCTAGGTACAAGAAGTACCGTTGTTTTGCGTCTTCCTTAAAATATTTTGAAATACCGCAGGCAAGCGGCAATTGCGCCCATTCAATTAAAAAGTTTCTTTAAAACAATATTTAGGCTATGGAGCGTGTTGACGTAATAGACCTCTTCAAGGTTAACGCCGCCATCTTGGCAGGGATGCAAAACTACTGGGGCGAGCACGCGGTCAAGCTTAAAATGCAAGTCTGTCCACGCTGTCCCGTAGTGAGACAAAGTAACATGGTCAAATTTAGAGTAAGCTGCTTAAGAGATAAGGATCTCAAAGGTGCAGCAGCTCTCAAATAGCCTAACACAATATTAACGTCCCAAATTTCAGAATATTTGGGCAAAGCTGGTTTTAACTCAAAAACCCCTTTCATGCAACGAGCTACTAACAGGTGCTCCCCAAACTTAACTCCATCTTCCAAAACAAGTATGGAAGAGAGTGCAGAACGCGCCGTGTTTATAGCGCTGTATCCTAAACCTGATTTGTAAAGAAAAACGAGAAATTCAATGCCATTTGTTACTCCAGGCTGAAAAACATCAATGTTTTTGTCCCGACAGTACTGATTCCATTTGCTAAGGTACGTGTGATACTGCTTTGATGTGCCTTCTCTCCATGAAGCCATAAGTACGTCTTTTGCTGCAGGTGATAAAGCATATTTGTTTAGTCCCTCCCTGATAAGTGGCATACGAGGAAGTTCAGCTTGTGCCAGATTGGATGATTTTCCTTGGGATGGCTGGGCAGTTGAAGTAGATCCTTCCTGGCTTTTAGATACACTGGGTTTTGTTTGAGTAGCTGGAGAGCTCTTGGGTACCATGGTTGTGTAGGCCAATCCGGGAGCACGCAAATCCCCTGTGCTTTCTCTGTCATCAGCTTGTTTAACACTGTTGGAATAACACTAAATGGAGGGAAAGCATAAAAATTTAGGTTTGACCAATTCAGGCTAAATGCATCGATTGCAGTAGCCTCTGGGTCTGGTCTGTAAGACACATAATGTGGGAACTGATGGTTTATACGAGAAGCAAACAAATCTACATCAGGTTTGAAGTTTAGCTTCTCTAGAGCACAAATTAGTGACGCCCTGTCAAGCCTCCATTCAGATGCTCTTTGGTTTCTGCGGGATTCAAAGTCCGCAATAAGATTTTGTTTTCCAGGAATATGTGCAGCACTAAGCCAGATCTTGCGATCTATACACCATTCCCAGATCTCCTTAGCCACAGAATTGCAAGAGTCTGAGTGGCTTGTTCCCATGTGGTTAACCACATTCACTGCTGTAGTGTTATCACACATTATTCTGATATGTGTATCGCTCTTATCTTTAGCAAAAGTTTGGAGCCCCAACAAAATAGCCAACATTTCCAGATAGTTGATGTGGTGTTTAGATTCTGAATGGGACCAATTTCCTCCTGAGGACACCCCTGAAAATTCTGCCCCCCAACCCATTAGGGAAGCATCTGTTGTTATTTGATACTGGGGTTGTGGGTAGTTGATTACATTGTACGCATCTCCCACATGTTGAATCCACCAGTGTAATTCAGATTTAGCATGAGGAGACAAAGACATCAAGTCATCAAAATTACCCTTTGTTCTAATAAGGGCTTGGGATTTATCTTTTTCCAGGTGGCAGTAGTAAAGAGCTCCATGCATGACCCCAGGGAAGCTAGAAACTATTTTCCCAATAACACTTGCTACTTCCCTAATAGAAGGGGAAGAGTTTTCTAGTAATTCAGTACAGACATTTTGTAAGCTAGTAGCTTTCTCCCTGGTCAGTTGTATTGTCATTGTCACTGAATTTATTACAAACCCTAGGATAGTAAGTACTTGTGTGGGTATGAAAGTGGACTTCTCTGGATGTACAACCAAGCCTAATTTATCCAGCAGGACTGTAGTGTCTATAACATTTAGGACACATTTCTTATAGGTTTGCCCTTGTAGGTAAAGGTCATCAAGATGTGCCACAGCTATGTGCCCTTGTTTGTGCAGAGTAGATAGAGGGGGCTTCAGAATTTTAGTAAATATACGGGGAGCACATGACAACCCATTAGGAAGGCAGGTAAATTCATATAACTCTCCCTCCCAGATAAAGCGCAAAAATTTTCGATCTGAAGATCGAATGGGGATAGAGTAATAGGCATCCTTCATGTCAACAGAAGCCATATAACAATTTTGGGAAACTAATTTGGTTATGGTAGAAAGTGAATCCATTTTAAAATGATAATGACTCACTGACTCATTAAACCTCTTGAGATTTAGTATAAGACGATGGGTCCCATCCCTCTTAGGACGAAGGAATACATTAGACAAAATTTGCCCAGATATAGGTGACACCTTTGTAATGACCCGTTTCTCAAGCAGCTTATGCACTTCTTGACGAACAATGGGATATTCATGTTCTGAGAAGATTTGATTAGGCAATTTGTGTTGAACAGGGGTGGCAATACACTCAACAGCTGCTCCCAAAACATCAGATAAGAGGATTTTGTCATTAGTGAGAGTCCTCCAAGCTGTAAAATGAGCAGCCACCTGCCCAGCCTTAAATGCATGGCATAACATTTGTAAATAATTCACCAGGTTGGGCAGGAAACTTCCAAAAACACTTACCCTGTTCTTTATTTGAAGCAGTTGTCCCATTATTTCTTGTCGGTGTTCGGCAATTTTTTCTTTTTGTAATGCCGGTTTTGGCCTTTCCATAAAAAATCTCTTTTAGGACCTTTAGAGTAATGGTCATGATGGTTTGAGGTTTGCTGTTTCCCTTTAAAGGGACCATTCTTAGATGAGGATGCAAAGGAATGGCTAATTTTGCTAGCTTCTTTGGCATCTCGCAATTGCTTTGCCAGGTCGTCCCCAAAAAGGTATTTACTAGTGATGGGCACTTCAGCTGAGCAAATAGCAGAATATTCCGCCTTCAGTGATGGTTTGATTTCATCTCTTCGCAGCTGGGCTAACTGTGTATTTACATGCCCCAACATTGCAATGGTGTCAACTTGTTTAGCCATTATTTTGTTGGTTTCTAGACCAGTGGGATTTTGAACAAGCACATTGGTCGTTTGTAACGTAGCAAAAGTGATTTTGCGGATGACCTGCTGCAAATTTGAGATCTTCAGGTCAACTTTCTTTTTCTTGGCATTTAATTGGCTCCATATCTCAGGGTTGACTTTGATACCCTTTATGTCAGAACAGTTCTGAGGCTGTTTATATTTGTCTGAGAAACTTTTAATTTTGTCGGAGGACAGCTTCTTGCCCCATCGTTTTAGAGCAATATCAGCTAACTCTTGCTGGATTTTGTCGCCGGTGGCGTCATCCTCATCAAGACTATTTGCACAGTCTTGGAGGAGCTGTGTCTCCTTGGCGGGGGTTTCCCGCTCTTTTTGGCCGGTGGCCTTTGAACACTCGGTGAGCATTTTAATGTCATCTGCGTCGTCCAGATCGTCACTAGCGTGAAGACTGATATTATCATCCGAGGGGCTAGACTGTCGCCGTCGTTTGCCCGACTTGTGAAAGTTTTCGTCAGACTCAGAGTCTGAATTATCCGATACGGCAGATGTTGACGGTCTCTTTAAGCCCGGTGGGCGTTCTTTAGGGGCTGGCTTTTCGCACAATTTAGCTAAAAGACTAGCCATTTTCCCCATGTTGCTGTTTATGTTATCTAGAGATAACGCAAGATCTCGGTTATTGAGATTAGGTGGATCTTCCCTGCTT
>BLFK01000528.1:390130-403173 GCA_014634185.1 Astreopora myriophthalma
AAAAAGCACGCGTTTAACCAGAGAGAAGCCCACAGTTAAAGAACAAAAGCTAACCAGTTTAAATGGTCCAAACCATTTCAAGAATTTCAAGTATTGACTAGGAGCTTTACGGGAAACCCGCCACAGAAATACGTTTTAGTTCTCAGTATTTGTGTTGATTCTTTTCTGTTCATTCGCAAAGTGATTTCATCGTACTCGAATATCTCAATAATTGTTATGTAATTGTGTTCAGATCGAATTAAGTATCATTGTAAACAAAGCATTGATTATACGATACACGGTTTTCACGTAAAATCTGAGACCGTCGATACCCCAATGTGTTAATGACTGGGCCTTTCAATAACGTGCGAACTCTAAACCTCACAATCCAAACAGTGATCTCCATTCACATCGACAATAAGCGGAGAGTAAAACAAAACCTCCACCCTTTGACCCGGTCCACTACAATGATTGGCGCCAGTGAAAAACGAAAGCGCAATAACTGTCGCTGCCAGCAAATTCGTCTCTACCCGAGAGGGTGACGAGAAAAGGGTGATAAAATTTAGTATCGACAGGGGATCGCACAACTGTTGGGTTTCCTTTAACACCAGAATGGTGGTAGAGTGTTTGTAGCTTTCTCGATTTCTAAACTACCACAGTTTCACTGATGTAGGCAATACACACGGCGTTGAAGAATTCTACCATAGAAGGAATAGACCAATTTAGCTTCGCTGTTTTTATACGCTGTGGGGAATTGTTTCTTTTACCACTGGCACCCTGGCAGGAAGAAAAAACATAAAGAGACGATTCCTCTCAGAATGTGGGGTGATCTGAATTGGGCAATTTGCATACGGAGCTAACGAGGTCTATTACTTCGTCTTCACCCACATAAGCTCCAGACGCCCCACTGAAATCCCACAGCCTCCTCTTTTTCTCGACGGTCCTTGACCTTTCAGCCTTCAAAAGTTACACGTGCTTTGAAAGCCCAGGATAATCCAAAAATGCCTTACACTGAGGCAGAATCTGACAAGAATGCCGGTAAATAAAGGGAAGTAAACCGGGATCAATTCAGGGTGTTTTCCAGTGGGAAATCCGGATTTAGTTCTTAAAATCCGGATCTTCGGATTTCCAATCGAACACAAAATCCGAAAACGGATTTCGCGACGGATTTTGTTAATTGAAATCCATGTCGGGGAAGGATTTCAATTAAAGAAATCCGCGGCGAAATCCGTTTTCGGATTTTGTGTTCGATTGGAAATCCAAAAGATCTGGATTTTAAGATCTGAATCCAGATTTCCCAATCGAAAGCACCCTCAGTTACAACCTGGCGACATCCTCCAGATCGAATTGGATTCAGAAGCGGGGAAAACCGGACCAAGTAACAAGCTTGGGCCGGTTCCTGAAAGGTGTAATAACTCTATTCCAGGGATGAATGTGCCTTATTCCAGCACATTTATCCCTGGAACAGAGTTATTACACCTTTCAGGAACCGGCCCAAGAGAAACTCCTCTCGGAACTGAGAAGAGAACCAACAAGAAACTCAACAGACATGTGAAGTCGAGTCACAATGGTGGGTGCAAGTGCCCTCACGGTAGTCTTACAAACCCGGAGGGCTTATAAACTTCTCACATATGTCCAGGCGTTACCGAAGGTATTGTTCAATGAGTACTTCATCTTTAATTGGGACAATGGACAAATGTCCCAATTAAAGAAAAAAAAGACTATGCAGATGTGGACACTGAACGTGATCAGGTCCAACATGAGCTCTACAAGTCTTATTTGTGGTGGTCAACCCAAGGACAAAACGTGGCGTTCACTTCGAGGGGGGAAAATGGGAGGAATACACATCCAGTGGGGCTTATAGTTATAACCAGCATCACAGTTTCTGTTAACAGCTACGTAAATGGGCCAAGGTGTGGAGGGCTAATAGCTAGGGCGATACGCTTTTATTGTGTGATTGCTTAGTAACCTTCTTTCCTGTCCATCAGTGCTTCAAGGATCTCTCTGCCTCCGAGGTCACCAATCAGATTATCATCCAGATCTAGCTCTTGCAATCCATGTGAGTGTGTAATTAACCTAAAATGAAAACGGAAAGCCTCTTTATCTCGACGTGGGAACCTTCTCCCAGATATGATGACGTTTATTTATACATATATATAATGGAACGCACCTTTTGATTAATAAATGACACATGATATTTTCTTATTGTTCATGTTGCGTAGACCCTTAATTAGGGAGCAAATGAGTTTTCACAAATCTTGAACCAGGTAAGGAAATCATTTCAGTGCACAAGGTCCTTCAGGAAACCCCTGCCCTCAAGCCCCTCAAGCCTGACAATGCAAACAACTGAACTGACACCAACGTTCTTCATGCACAGCCACTATATTATCTCATCATTAATTTTAAGACCCTGGATAATGCTATCCTTAAATTTGAACCAAGAGTTATGCACTTTTCCCACGACTATTTCACCGGTGGATACAGTTCAGGTA
The DNA here is from genome assembly GCA_014634185.1 of Astreopora myriophthalma. Taxonomy (NCBI): domain Eukaryota; kingdom Metazoa; phylum Cnidaria; class Anthozoa; order Scleractinia; family Acroporidae; genus Astreopora; species Astreopora myriophthalma. Next base: position 392,602 of record BLFK01000528.1, read on the forward strand.
GCAAAAATCCCCATGATCGTGGCTCCCGGAACGAAAACACGACACGATGTAACAATAATGATAACAACAACAATAACAACAAAAACAATAATAGTGATGGTGATGATGATGATGATAACTTTATTTCTATTTCTCACACATCCTATGCTCACGGCGCTTTACAAACATACAAAAAATATACCAACAATTTAAAATGGCTAAAAACTATCGCATTTACAAAACAAGGAACGACTCTTGACAAACTCAGTAAAAGATAGGTCTCCGGGCTAACACACAGAATGCTCTATCTCCGTAAGTCTTGGCAAGTGATCGTGGATGATCGCGAATAGCATATCAGTAACAAATCGCAATAATCGTGAGTGAGTATGATACTGTAAGAATGTAGGTAAAATTGCTGTTTATGGAGAGAGACATGCAAACGTTAGCCTGTAAAATGGGTCCCGAGTTGGAAAATGGCGGGAAACCGCACATGCCACAGACAGCGCTCAGCTCCCTCCGATGTCCCTATCGCCGATCATCTTTCTTCTCCCTTTCCCCAAACAAGAGACAAGTTTCGGCCTCGACAGCACTGCATCTACATGTGGCTTATATTTCACAAACGACTTTCAAACTTGACCAGTTGACCAATTACAATAATTCTTTTCAAGTGTTTTCGAGGGTTGCGCTTTTCAAGAGTGTCATTGGATCAATAATTATCCTTTGATTTTTCAACTCACTTTCTGAACATCTTCATGCACATGACGGGTCCTAGTGTAGAGCCCAGTCCATGCGCATCAATGCCGTTGTTCATTAAATGCAGTTTCTGTATCCAGGGACCAACAGGCGGTGGCGGGGGAGGCTCCTTTTTCTTTCTCGCACTTTTTTTCTTTTTTCCTTTCTTCCCTTTCTTTCCAGACGAAGATAAACCAGTCCTTGCACTGTTGATAGCAACAGCCGATTCAAAGATTACGCCTCTTATGTTTGATCTCATTTATCAAATAAGTTTCCACTTTCATTTTGATACGCTACTAAGATTCGTTATTGTTACCAATGCATTCATAACATTATTTAACTAAGTGGGCCGTGAAGAGTGTGGGACGCTCTCCAGATCGAACTGGAATTTGCAAAAATGGTGGGATTTTGAGCAGAGGGTCAAACCAGTGTGTTCGGGGAAAGACATGTGAGAACAATAACAAGAACTGAAGCAACAGCAAACTCAGTTCCAGAATTTCATCGCGGCCACACTGCATGATGATGGGGGACCACTGACCTCACCAATCCGTTATCCGTGCTCACCGTTACCATGGTAAATGAACAGCATGTATGTATCCATCCTACCTTGCTGGTTTACTCTTTACTGAAACTGAAGATGTTGGTCTGGATACAGAAGACATGGCTGATGCTACTCCTGGTACACTTAATGTGTTTGCTTCAGTAAGCTCTGTTTCTTTTTTCTCAGCGCGTTCTATAGCTTCCATTTCCGCTGTGTCTGCAAATAGCTTAATCAGTTCAATTACTCCCTCGCACTCTAAAATGTTGCCATCAAGATAAAGATCCCTGTAGGAAAGCAAACAAAACTTAAGCAGTCGAAAGTGTTTACACCGAACTGAATGCTCCTTAAATGGACAGTTTTCATGACACACAGGACCGACAATCCGAATGCCTCGAGAGTTAAAGTTTGTAAGGTTTCTACAGTTTGTTTTCTTTTTAATTGCCTAGTCCCGTCGAATCTCCTGTAGATCAATGGATCAGCATCCGAACTAGTAATCGGAAGGTCACAGGTTTGAATCTTATTGGCCGCACTCAGAGTATACCTACCTCATTAAGGGGCTGTTACACTAGGCAATTTCTCTTGCAACTTGTCTCGCAATTTTGTTGCCATAGAAGTTCCCACGCTGCGAGACAAGTTGCTCAACGATTCGTGCAACTTGTCTGTCTCGCTTTTAATGATCAAGTCAAGTCAAAGGGTCAGTTTCATTCGTTGATGCCGCAAAGTGTTGCGACACAAGTTGCAGGGTAGATGTCACATTGTGCACTGTGGGAAAAATTCGTTGCGAGACGCGTTGCGGAAAGTAGAGCTGACTTCTACTTTACGCAACGATTACAGTAACAAAAAGAGAGCGAAAAATGTGTGTGGTAAGGTATGTTACACTAGGCAATTTTTCGTGCAACTTGTCTCGCAACAAAATTGCGAGACAAGTTGCACGAAAAATTGCCTAGTGTAACAGCGCCTTTAGTGAAAAAAATCACCATGTCATTGGCTACAGACTGAAAAAAATAGCATAGTCTGACCCCTACCCCTGCCCCGGTCTCTGCTTAACAGAGCGCTTCGAAACACTGGCCTACTAGATCATTATCATTGCCATGTGGACAATCGCGACAAACATCTTGCTGACACCACGATCGTGAACCCAGTTTATTTTCTTTTGGGGGCATTTCTCACACGAGTGCGATGGTCTTAAGACGGGCAAAATATGGATATCGAGTGGACGCGAGGGAACTTTTTCCGAGACTCAATAAGCCGGATTGGTTTGTCAAACCGCATGGTACGTCTTGCGTCGTTCTTCATAGAAGACGAATTACCAGACGCATAAAGGGGCGCAATATGGTTGTTTTGTAAAGTTCGTCGCAGACTAATTCTGCGAGTCTCTAGTACAAAAAACGGCCGCCATGTAGACTCGTTCCCCATGTACAAAAGTTAGAGAGTTTTAGCTCCGACATCGAGTACCAATGCGTTTTGCTTTTTTCGCGCCACGACCTGCATATGTGTTATGTGCTAAAGTCGTTCTCACTACAATCTTGGCCATAAAATTATTGGGACACCCCATTTCAACTACGTCCTTGACGTTTTAGAAAAGAAAAACGCGAATAGAAACCAGTGTAATCGACTCCTCACCCCCCCCCCCACCCCCAAGCAATGCTGAAAGAAAATGAAGCTATTCTGAAGTCTAGATGGGATGTGTTATGTTGTTAGAGAGTTGTGTTGGAAGCGGACGTGATTGCTGAAACCTCGTGATTATTGGAATAAAACGTGCACAGTTCTCTTATCGTGACTTAAGTTGGAGAATACTGTTCTTGGAGGCGAACAATTCTTGAAACGTGGCTATTGTGAAGCTACTGTCAAGGTGTTTTTTTTGTGGTCAAGATTTTCATCAACATTGACAGGGGGGAGAGGGGCAGGCGGGCTTGCGCGGTCTTGGTCTTGAGAGAGGCTGCCTGTGAAGACATCTGCCGCGAACTGTCCCAACACTTGTGACCAGAATTGTAGTTCGAGTTTGTTGAGATGGGTTCACTGCTCTTTAACTACTCTCTTGAAGTAAAAAAAATCTGTAATGAATAAGAGTTCTTGTACGTTTTTTTTCTTCGTGTTTTTATTTATTTATTCATTTTTTTAATTCAAAACGTCCGTTAAAGCAAGTTTACGGCTTAACTTATATTTTTCCGTCTTTGGCGCTTCGCCAGCGCGAATTTGGAAAAATATTCCTCTTGCACCCAGGGTAGCCGGGTGGTTACGGTGAAGAGAGTAGAGGTTATAGTTCGGCAACAGCACAAATTTGTTTGAACGTTGGCGCAAACCGCTCATTAATTCTAAAAGTCAATTAAGACGTCTTAAAAATGGAACTTTAACTGCGTGCCATTTTCACGTCCACTACGCTTCCACATTGTCACATTGTTAGTATTGTTCAGATTCCACACGTCACCTGACTATGAATAGTAGGGTTAGAAGTATAGTTTCTAGCATTTTAGTGAAAGTTGACAGAACTGCAGCAAGTCGAAATGGATAATTATCTATGTAGGCTTACCTTATAGCAGTGTTGGAAACTGTTTTGCCCAGTACCTCCCCGCTGGCAGGTCCGAGTTCACAGTAGTTAAGGCTGAGACGTAGTAAAGTTCGGTTGCCTTGAAGGCCCCTGCAAAGACCACTGCAGCCAAAATCACCAAACCTGAAAGATCAAGTACGTAATACTACGTCAAAAATGCACATTATTGGCGGATTCATCGCGCACCATAATCACGTTGCGGGCGTCAAAATTACACAAGCTTTTCGCAAGCAATGCAGATTGTTCGCACATAAACCTCAGGCCAGTTCCAAACGTCGCGCCACTGCGGTGTCGAAATCAAATGAATATAACCCGGCGTGGCACTACTATATTGCTGCCGGGAAATGTGTTCATACCAGTATTAGTTGGTTGAACATTGACTCGGTTCATGCTTTCGACTGAACTTTGTATCTAGTTTACTTACTAGTGATCGAGTTACCTTTTGTAAAAACACAAAGCAGCGGATGAGCCGAATATCATAGCCTAACCCCAACCCTGAACCATTAGGACGTTAGTAAGCAGATTAAATCATGAGTTCTAACAGGAAACGTATAGCTTATTGCGTTTTCGACACTTGCCTCCTAACTTGAAAACATGTTAAAGGACCAGCCTTCGGGGACCTGTTGCTCGAAGCCCGGTTAACGCTAACCGTTGGTTAAGAGGTATCAAAAGGTATTTATCCCTGGTTAACGCTAACCATGCTTCGAGCAACCCGCGCCTGGAGTAAGCAGATCGTAGTTTTACAACTGCCTTTACGAACCCACGGGCCAGGTTGTTCGAAGCAGTGTATTTAAGTGTTAAACCGGGATGATGGCAAAACCATGACAACCCGGATATAGGACTTTAAACCCAGGCGGTTAGCCGACGACATGCTTAACAAGATTTTTTCCGTCATGTTCCTAAAATCCCATCCTTGGAAGATCCGCAATATTTGGATTTGCAGTTTTCGGTTCCCAGTTCTTTCTACCCTGCTAACATTAATTGGTCACCAAGGAAACACATTCATAGACTTACTTGTTGTAATCGAGGAGTAATGCGGTCAGATTGCTCATACATATCGACCTACAAATAATGGTGCGACCAATCAGCGCGGAATTACAGAGTTCATTCAAATTCAAGTTGGTTAAAGAGGAGTGACAGACCAGGCAGAAGATTAGAAGTACTTATAAAACTGTCTGCTAAAGAAGAGTAGAGCCTTTGACATATACATATATTTATAAAGAGAGAAAACAAAGAATTGCTAAGAGTGACTTTCATGATCCATTGACCACGTACCGGTCTGCTTGAAAGTGTTGCAGGTGCAGCAGACTTCTTTTGCAGCTCACAGGTCTAAACAATATCTTGTTATCACTGTCCTAAGCTTAGCATTTATAAAGGGTTAGGGCTGTTTCAAATTGGTAAAACAGTAACTTGAGACTAGTCTTGTGACCTTTAAACTGTGAGAGAAACCTGATGTTATGGCAAAGAAGATGGTGAATGCTGTTGCTAATAAACTGAGTTCAGGTAAAATTTTCCTTTGTATTGGTCGTTTCTTCTCATGACTGGTGGAGGGGAAAAGGCAGTTGCCATGGTAATGTTATGCCTTAGTCTCTTCCCTTTAGCCATGACCTTTTCCAGTTTATTACATCTCTCAGATAGTACGCGCGCTATGATTGGCCGTATTCTACAGTACGGCCCGCTAAACTTCAGAGAGTGCTTTCCTGTTCGATTCCTTTACCAAGAGATACAATAAATACTCCTTACTAACCTCGTTTTCTCGGGCCGTACAGTAAGTTACGGCTCGTTGTTTTTTCCAGCTCAATTCACGGCCCTCGTGCTTCGCACTTGGGCCGTAAATTGAACTGGAAAAAACGTCGAACTTGGTTAGTAAGAGGTATTTCTATGCAGGTAAGCTGTTACTTTCAAAAATTGTCAAAACTACATGTACATGACTGTATCCTTGTTTCACAGTATTAATTTTTCCGACATGACTCGCTTTTTATTTTATCCTCCTTTCGACATCTGAGATAATTTATCTATCATATATACATCTAACTATAATTTTCTATCGCTTTCCAAGACCAACAATTAAATATTCCATAACTTTCCATACCTGGAAAGTGAAATTCTTAAATTCCATTGCTTTCCAGGTTTACCTTTACCAATACAAACCCTGCATTGCATTAATTTCCTATGGACAATACAGTATGTGTAGCCTACAACACATATAGTTTTCTGTGAAGTACCAAAGTAGTTTTCGTAGCCATTTTTTCACTTTGAAACCTTACAGACCGTCAGTTAACTTCATACAAAAGTATTTAAAGTACGTAAATAATATTTATTTTCTTGGGGTAAAAGAACAATAATTATTTTATCCACTCACTGATTTACAAACTTTTGTGTTTACCATTGGAAAAATAACAATATTTTTTTACGCAAACACTACTACTACTACTACTTATAATAATAATAATAATAATATTATAATAATAATAATAATTACAACACTAACAATAACAATAATAGCAATGATAATTAACAATTAGACCCGTAGCCCATAAGGGCTATGGGTCAATAACCCAACTAGTCGGACAGAAAAGGCAATAATAAAGTTAGCAAATGGAAGTTGAAGAATTATTCATTTGGGAATAAAACAAAAGAAAGCGTCACGCTTTTCGCTACTTGAAGACTTAATTACAAATAGTCCTCTAGTAGCATAGCCAATGAAAATGCAGGATTTGCATTAGTCCACTAGTTGGGTGATACTAAACTATAATATTACTTGAGCTTCGATAGAATTGGTGCTTAAAAGCTCTCAAGTATTGGTTTTTATGGTGGCAGCAATGTTAAGATACTATTATAGGAAGCACCAATTATTGCTAAACAAGATTTAGTCAATATTTTGATGTAACAACTATGTTGCCATGGCAATGAGAAAGCCCTGCAAAAACACCATGTCTTTTGGGTTTAGCTGCTCCTATCTCACAAACTCAGTGGCCCCCATTTTTTCTTGCTGGAAGGTAATCAGCAGGTCAAGATCAAACATTCTGCAAAGTTTATAAAATTCTGTGGGGCAGATTCAGAGCCACCTCAAAAAAATCAAACATTTAAGGCAGCTCTAGATCCAATCCATAGAATATTTTTTAGACTTTGCAGAAAGTTTCATCTTGGCCTGCTGATTACTTCCCAGCAATAAAAGATAGGCAACTCACCAAGTTCACTTTTGAGATAAAAAATGTAGGGTGTTTTTCCCAGGGCTTTCCTGTTGTCACCTTGTTCAGCGATGATTGGTGTTTTGCATCCATAAGAATGCTAATTGGTGATACAGTGTCATGGTGCCAATCCTTTTAATAAGAAAGTGTTGAAACTGAGCCACCTTGGGGATCTGATTTAGAGCAATTTAATTGTAGACAAAACTTAGGAAGATTTTGAGTGTTGTTATAGGATTATCAAATAGAAAGTAGTCCACATTTTAACATACCTTGCCAATCTATCCACTCCATAGCTGTCAATACTGCACTCCATTAGTTCAAGATAGTGGACTGGATAAATGGGCTGCTCAAGAAGCAATGCCTGCAAGTGGCAATTAAGATGTTTAATTTACTAATTTATTACCATAGCTTAAAAAGTACGTAAGTACATTTTAAGTGCTCACTGACGTAAATATGTACTGTAGCATTGGCCAACATTATATATGCCATACATGTAATGTGCCATACGCCATTTTGCCAGGAGTTATCTACTTGTAAGAAAGTAATAAACTCACTTGGTCCACGAGCTGTTTGATTGCACATACACAGGGCATCTTGTCTCAAGTATTACATGTACTTGACTATTTACTTATTTATTTACAATTTATTTATCATTGCAATGGCAATGCAATGCAATGTGATTTGCAATGATAGTTGCATGTAACAATTTACACGTTGTAAGAAAGCTTGTCAAAAATGAAGCTAGAACTCAATAAACTACTCTCTCTAATGTTTCTATGCATTGTGGTGCAATGACCTTACCCACGCATTGCAAAGCATGTTACACTGTGTTTTGTGCACCAGTGTGTAAATACATAGCCTTAAATTAAGGATCCATCCAAAAGTACAAACCAGAGTGGCTGTGTCTTCATGTTTCATAGGCACGTCCCATATGTAAAGTTCCTTCACATGAACATAACGATTACTGCGTATTGCTGCAACTAGTGGAGGCACCTTGACTGGTAATTCATCTGCTGGGCCAGGTGTTAAGATGAACTGTTGTAAGCAAAATAATAGTACATAGGTATTTTTTGTCACTATTATTATCAAATGCCAGTTCAGTGCCATGAGCTCTGCAGGTGGCAGACAGTGGGCTATAGAGGAAACATGAAGCTGTGCAAGTAACCAAGGATCCAACTTAGGACCACTAGCTCCCACATAGCCACACACTTAACCAACGGAGCTCAATAGCCTGCTACTCAAATAGATAATGCAGACCACTGACCTTAGCCAATAGGGTGTCATTCTCAGCATACTGGCTGATGAGTTTTTTCACTTCGGGGTGCGGATAGCTGTTAAACTCCTTGCTTTTTAGCTCATACTGTTGTCTGACCGACTTGAGCACGTCAGCAATACTCTGCAGACCCTTAAGGCCCTTCTTTGCACTTCTTTTTGCACTCTTCTTTTTCTTCCCCTTTTTAGACACAGGCATTACCCCTTAAATTAAGAAACAGTAATGACTAATAAAAAAGAAATTATTACAATGTTGGTGGCCTTTTCCTCTTCAAAATACTGCCTAGGGCAGGGAGGACCACAGAAAGCAACCACACAACAGGCTCCACCATCCCAGGCTCACCAAAAAAAAAACCAAGCTCAAGATACATGTACTGAATTATTGTTGCTGGTTGTCAATGTTACTTTGGCTTCATACAGCCCCAAAGCTCACAGGCAGGTGCAAAAGTCGGACCGGGTTAACTCAGATCAACTCGGATCGCTTGACTCGGATCGACGTAAAAACAAAATATAAGGTCTTGAGAAATCACCCCAACCCTACCGCCAGCGCTAGCGCTAACCTTAGACTTAAAGTGAACAAATTAAATCACATTTGCTGATAAAAAGCTGTTTTTACGTCGACCCGATTTAAGTGATCCGAGTTGATCCGGTCCGACTTTAGTACCTGCCCAGCTCACACAACATATACATGGATTTGATAATACATGTACCTATGGAGCGGTGTCAGGGTAAAAATTAACTCAATGTCTATTTTCTATGGTTTCTTGTCTACCTGTTATGTCGTCTTGCCGATTTGTCATGTCATCTTGCCTACTTGTTGTGTCGTTTTCTCTACTTGTTGTGTCGTCTCATCTACTTGTTCTGTTGTCTTGCCGGTCTGTCATGTCATCTTGTCTACTTGTTGTGTCGCCTTGTCTGTTTGTGATGCTGTCTTGTCAACTTGCCATGTCGTGTTTCGTGTTTCCTACTTTTTGTTATCTCGTGTATTTTTTATATTGTCACCAAGATGTGGTCTTGCCTTCTTTTCACGTCATCTTGTCTACTTTTCAAGTTGTCTTGTCGGAGGCCTACCGCAAAGGGCCATCATAAACGTGATTATTTCACGAGTTACGTGACGAGTTACCAGACAAGTTATCGACTTGTTCTGTTGTCCGAGCGTTGACTGGATCGATAAGTAAAAAGATGGCGGGGCCTTTGGGCTTGGAGTTTCGTGATGAACTCATCGAGAGATACTTCAAACTTGGATACAACCGCGCAGTTACATGTATGTCTTCAACTAGCACATGAAGAATACTTCCTTTTGTCACACAGTATCACCCGGCACTTCCTAAATTGACGAACGTGCTTACGGGGAAATGGCACTTAATTCAAAACCAACCTCCGTATGATACGGCTGTATCATGTTACAGGGGTAGGTTTGGTCAACTTTTGTGTGAATTATTTTGAAAAGATTTTTACATGCGATCCAATCTTAACTTTGGTACGAGGTCGCCGTTTACTCAAATGAAGATGAATCACCACAATGCGATAATACCTCACGCGAGTCCAGCTCATTCCACCTGAAGAGAATACACTTCCTTGTATTATTTACTTTGTTTCATAACGTACACCCTTCCAGTTCCAGCTTCATAGCAACACGGTGATCGCAACACAAACAACCAGAAAACCCTCTTTCTGGAAGCCACCAGAACAGGAGGCCTGTAAACGAGTAGGCAACGTCACAGGACAAGTCACAACAAAGATGGCGGACGAGGCTGGAAAGTTACAACGTGCTGAGGAAAGATGTAGCTTGTTGCAAACGCTGAAACATACTGTAGAGACCCTCCTTATCACGGATTCAGGCGATAATTTAGATGCAGCTGATGGCTTGAAAGAAATGATACATGACTTGCAACGTATCATTAAGCACGGCCTACGCGAAAAGCCGGTAAGCTTTAAACAAAATTAAAACGAAACCTTGAATTAAACGTTGTGGAAGTTGACCTTATATTTAGAGTTGGCCAAGCCGTTATTCGGCTTTTAAATTGCACAGAGATGAAGCTCATACAATGACTCCCATTTGCGGTATTGTCGTGAGCGAAGGCGGCCCCGACCAATGCATTTAAGCTATTAACTACTGTATATGAGTTTATAAGCTGAACTTGCTTGAGATCGATCGATTGAGCGCATGTAACTCAGCAGGTATACTGGCAGTGAAGTGTAAACCCTCTTGCCGCACGATCGATTGGATTTTCTTTATCGGGATTTTTGCATTGTTCAACTCTTTACAGTCTGATGATTTATGGAAGGATGCCGGGGGGGGGGGGGGG
>BLFK01000528.1:406666-441666 GCA_014634185.1 Astreopora myriophthalma
CCCCCCCCCCCAAAAAAAAAAAGGTTCAACCCAGATTTATAACTCTAGCCGCCTACGACTAGAGTTATTACCATCCAAAATAAAGTTACAAACACAGACTACCTGCGTAAAGCAAAGGTAATCGAGGCAGGTGGTATAAAGACGTATCACACCAATAAAGATTACAAAACATGAAAATATTAGAAAGTTTGCAGGCGTTAATTACAGTAATTAATTTAACTGCATTTAACGTAAGTCAAAAACTAAAAGGAGGATCTAAAAACAAGTACATGTAGTTGTAATAGCTAACGAAGCCCATAAGCACTTGCCCATAAAAGTAGGTTGAGTTCTTTTCATTTCATTTATTAAGATATCTACAAACTGTCCTGCTTTCTTATAAAGATTTGAAATAAAGATTTAGTTATTTTCTTCTTGAATCTATATTTGGGAGTTGTTTCACATCTTCCGGTATACTATTCCAGATTTTAGCGCCTATGATGGAGAACGGATTCTCAAAGTGGTTTAGTTGGAATGGTTTATGTAAACGTTACCAGAGGAAGAGGAACAAGTGTTATAGTGATGAATACAATCTTGAGTAGCATTAAACAAATCAGAAATGTTAGATGGCACAAGTTTATTATAGACATCACGCATTAAGGTGGAAGAGAGTTTAAAATAAAGCATGGATATGGGCATGATATTAGAAGAGATGAACAACAGAATTGCATGTTCTCTAAAGTTTACAAAATTCATCAGTCGGACAACCCTTTTTTGTAGCAGTAGAATCTGTATTTGTAGCAGTAAATTCTCATTTACTTGAAGCATTATAAATGTCATTAATGTGAAACAGCAAAGAACCCAGGACTGAGCCCTGTGGAACACCACATAAGGATTTCTCTTTTTTAGAAATGTAGGGACCAATCTCAGTGGTTTGGGTTCTTCCATTTAAAATTAATATGATCAGAACCAATTATTGACTACACCACGAACTCTGTAATGATGCAACTTTTGTAGTAAAATACAATGAGAAAGTGGACCAGGGAGGTCTAAACAATTTACAGAAGGGCTTGTATGCTAGTTTTAAGACAACCCTCGAAGTTAAATTTGTCTTTAGTGGCTGTTTAGCGACAAACTCTTTTGGTTTAGTAGCCAGACAAAATTTTTAGTAGCCACAATTGTGAACAAAGAATCCTCAAGTTAACAATTAAAAATCTATTTCCTGATGGAGAGAAAGATTTTTAACATTGTTTGGGCTGTAGGCAGTTTCCATTTTCTGCCATGAGGAAAACTGCAATAATAGTGTAGTAATAGTACTTTAATGGTACTATTTTTGGAAAAAAAATCATTGGGTTAAATGGGGAATAAACCACATTCATGGGAAAGTGGCACCAGTTGATTTTAATTGGTTTCATTTAGCTGAGAGAAGTCTTTCCCGCCAAACTGCAGAAAGGACAACAAGTAGTGAAAGGAAAAAATTCTAACTTGTAATTTAATAGTGCAAGGAAAAGAAGTGCTTCAACTTGTATCAATTAAATCAAGACTACAGAGATCTCATTTGCATTATAAGACGGTTTGCTTTGAAAAACATTGATACACCGATGGCATTTCTCATCCATTTCAGAGACTTTAACCCTTTTGGAGTGAAAATAGGGAGCAGTACATAGCTCTGTAGGTGCTATAGCGAGGGCCAATGGTGCAAGCTGCTAGGGAGTCCAAGGGCATGCTTCCCTGGGAAATTTTGCAAATTTACGTTCCCTCAAGTGTCATTTCCTGCATTTTACATCATATTTGAGTTATATAGTGTAATTGTTCTTACTGCAAGCACACATCTGGTTTGCTCACCTCTGTAAATCAGGAGAGAAGGAGGCAAGATTGGGAGAGTTGGAATCTCTGCATTTTCACTGAAATGTTCCTCACGAGCACGTGCATTCCACTGAGAGAGAATTTCATTGCAGAAATTCTTCTGTTCATGTCAAAAACAGTAGAAACATATCGTAGACGTGGGTAAGATAAATTCCACATCAGCTTCATCTAGTTAAAAATCAAGAAATTATCTAATCATCCTTTTTTATAGAAAGTATCATCCTTGTATTTATCAGTTTAAAGGAAAACGTTTATGATTCATCAATCATGTACATGGTTTCATTTTGTGTCAGTGCATACACCATGGTGTTTATTTACATCAGCGCACATTTTAAAACATTTGTTGTGAATTGCAGTGAGAGCAAGACTTTGCTTCAGTAGTTATTTTTATTCAGTATACCGTATTTTTATCCAACATTTAGGCCACATCATCTGCCCAAAACCTAGTAAACACAATTTGTCTTCCTCCCAAACAACAGGTGTTGCATGATTGCAATCACGTACCGAGAAAACCAAGCTTTGTTCAGTGAAGCAGAACGCAGCATTTATTGTTTTTCACACATTTCACCGCTATTTCAAGTTTCATTTCTCAGCATATTTTTTAATGGAAAGATGTAAAATACTCAACATCCAATCTATACAAATTACCGGGTAAATGTATTAAACTTTAAAAAGGTGACTCACGTCCCTCTTGTTTGGTGATCTGATAAATCTTTAGTCGCCTATTTGGTGACTTGCAATCAAAGGTGGGTTGCCAGTGACAAACCTCAGGTTGCCATGGTGCCCAAAATGGTCGCACCTTGGAGTGTTGTAAGACGATGAAATTTCTAAGAGCTAGCTATCTGTGAATACGTTCTAAGAGGCAAACTTTCTTTTATTTTTGAGCATGTATAGCTGTGCATGCATTAAGAATGAGGTTTTGGATAAAAGGTTGCAATTTGGAAACAAGAGAAAGGAAGGGAGGATAAGGAGTAAAAAGAAAAGTTAAGAGGGAAAAAAAAAAGTTTTTTGCTGATACATGGAGATAGCATTAGCATCCTACCATGGTTTTTCAATGGTTGGGCTCCTGACTGTCTTCCTTCACGGGAGAGCACTATCACATTACATGATTGACTGAAACCAATAAAAATGGTGTAAAGTTATTGCTGAACTGAAATCATCAATACGCTGTAGTTCATGACCATTTACAGACTGATGTACTGTAACAGTCATTATTGTGCATTCTTTAATTTGCAGATTATGCATTTCTGAGAAGTGCACGTCATGCAGAAGCAATGTGTATTTGTGTGCAAGCATTTGAAAAGAGAGACTCCCAACTCTTAAGTCAGATAGATAGTGTCCTGGTGAGTGTGATTTTCTTGCAAATCATCTTTGTCAAGTAAGGACACTGAACAGTACAATTGTGGTTGCTTTAATGCAGGGTAAATGTGAAAATGGAAAACCGCCTGTGCTTAAGCTCCTATTTAGATGGAAGAACGGGGTCTGTGGATCCAGAGGTGACTGATGAGGGAAATTGGGGCCCAGAGGGCTGTCCCACATTTGGGACACATGAGGGTGGGTGCCTCAGGGGAAGTGGTGTTGGCTTGAGTCTTGTGTGCTGTGCTGCAGGTCTGCACAGAATAGCTGCTTTAGCGGTCAATAATAGTCAATATGGCCTGCCCATCTGATTTGAGCCTCTGTAAGAGGGTGGAGATGTGTGGTTCCTGATGGGTTACCAGTTTGGCTTGTGCATGACATCAGTCTTTTTGGTGCTGCTGGTGTCTATTCCATGCTGCATCTTGTACTTGGTGTTGGCATTGGGTTGAAATATTCAGATAAACAGTCAGTCAGGTGAATAAGATGTCAGTTTGCTTCAGACTTGTATGATGTATGATACATGTATGATGTGTATCCTATCCTGGCAGTCACAGAAAGCACCAGACAGCATCATTGAGAAGACCGTACTGAAGATTGTAGGGAGAGAACACAGCCTTCTGTCACACTTTTTTGCCACAATTAAGGCTTCTGGCTAATTTCCATCTTCCAGCACTTTCACCAGCACTCTCACCATCATGAGCCTTGGCCAGATCGATGAGGGTCACTATGACTCTCTTGACATTTTTCACGGATCTGGAATTCAGCAACTATCATGTTGACAGCCCCACGTCGTGCTTGAAATTCTTAGAGTAGACCCTGTTCGAGGTGTTGGAGGAAGCAGTTGAGCAGTTGTCCTGGCCATACATGTAGGCAAGAGGGAGATGCTTATGCCTCAGTGACGGTCACAAGACTGGCAGTTACCATTTCTTTCATTTGTAGATGTGGAGTACACTGGCATTTTTGCCTGTCGCAAAGCACCAGGGAAGGTTGTTTGATTGTCTTTCTGACTTCTTCTGTGGGGAGCTGGTCAAGGTCATTGGATCGGGGTAAATGGCTCTGAATAATCAACTGGATCACAGCTAATCGTATAATTATGATTTTATTCGATCCAAGGGAGAAAGACATTACATATTCTGTAAGAACTATCATTATGGGGTTTACGAAAGTGAACTATATACAGTTATGAATTTCACTAAATTAAGATCACCTGCTTCTGTGACGATATCCAGTCGATTTATAAAAACATGTCAGCACAGGTTAGCAACAAACATGTCAGCACAGGTTAGCAACAGGTGTGCAAAACGGGTAAGTGAAATAACGATTTGTCTCGGCCAACTTAAATACAGAAAACGCATTATCCGACTGGCAAGACCACGGGAACACGAGGTTAAAAGGAAAACTCTAAATGTCAATCTTGAATCAACTATACACCGGAAATAACCAATCGTGGTTAATGCAAAAATGTCAATGAAAGTCCTTAATCAAAGTAATGAAATTTTAATAGGTGGAAACGCCCACTGAGACAATGAAACATCATAGTTGATCTCCACTTGAGTTAGGGGAGGAATGCCCCCCATTGTTGAAGAGCTGTCAAATTGTTCAGCCCATCTGCTTCTTTTCTGTCAGCAGCTGAGCCCTGTCTGCACTAAGAAGTGGATGGGGTACATACACGTGCATAGACATCTTGCAGAGGATGTTCTGCACTTTTCATCTTGTGCTGGTAAAGGCAACCTTCTTTGCTTGTAATGTGGTATTATTCTGGTGCTTCTCTGATAGGAGTGATTGTACATCTCTCCAACATTCCTAACTAACAACTGCTGGTTTTTGCAGATTTCTGATCCATTGTGTTTAAGGGTGGTAGAGTAGACTGCATATTTGAAAGCTGTCCACATCTATTATATGCTGAGCTGTCCATCCTGGATTGTATCCTGACATCTTCCCATGTAGATAACTGATTTGCAACTTTGCTTCTTGTAAACTTGGAAACATTTTGCAGTCTTCTGACCTTGGCTTCTAACCTGGGGGAGTGCAAAGTTTGAACTAGGAAACAACAAGGCAATGATCAGTCAAAATAGTCTGTCAGACTCATGGCCCTTGTCACTTTGAGTTCCTGCCTGTTACCCTTGCTGGTGATGACATAATCAGATGCCAGTGTTTGGATCATGGCTGCATATTAGATGTCACAGTATGTTAGCAATCTTCAAGGTAGAATAGCTTGTTGACACTGACATGGCCTTACAAAGCACACATCTTGAGGAGCTGAAGGCTGTTCATGTTAGTACCAGTGCTGTGTCTTGCAACGATCCCTTCCCAGGTCCAGACCAAGTTGTTCAAAGCAAGCTTAGCGCTAATCATGGTTAAATGCCATGACAACCTATATTTTTTTAATTGCACTTAACCCAGGGTTAATGCAAACCTGCTTCGAAAAACTGGGCCATGGTGATCTATCCCTACTCTGCCATTGAAGTCTCCGAGGACAAGTAGTTTTCTGACTGGGGGGACTGAAAACAATACTTGCGAAGCATTATGTCACAGACAAGACCTACAGGACTTGCGTTGCTACATGTACATATCTACTACAATGTGGAAATAAGTTTTGATGAAAATAACAGTAATAATCAAACGATTCATCTGGCTTCATCTGAGGAAAATGGAACTAGTGAATATCCTGCCTGACTGATTCAGAGACCCAGGAAAGCAAGGAAAGGGGACTTTAGGGAGTTAAAATCTAAAATATTCCCTGGATGCCCTAGAAGCTTGTGCCTTCAGCACTCATCGTTTCGGAAAATAGTCAACATATTTCCTAGATCAGCCCCTGTCAGGGTAAAATAAAGCAGGCTATGTTTGAGCCATCCTTTCTGGGGCCTTTCCCACAGAGGTGAGCAAACCAGTAGGCTCCTCAGACAACCAGGGGCCCAGCAGAGAACAACCCTATGCCCTGGCCCATCTGTGTGCAGGTTCATGGTGACAACTTCCGCAGTACATCCACACAAGTCTTCAGGTTAAGTGGTTTACTGAAGGTCAGCCTTTCTTGATGTTGAATCACCAGGTGATTTTCTCTGCATAGTCCACTGGATCTGGGCTTTATGTGCTAGGTAGCAAGCTCTAAAGCCATGGTTAAAAAAACAGCCACTTGCCATCTATACTTGTGGCGTGCACACAACTAGACCATACAGATATCATGCGGTAGGGCTGTCCACAGGACTTGTGTTGACTTGTCTACTGCCCAACAATACATGTATGTCATGATGCTACTTTCTCTCATGATTTTTGAGCATTGTGGATTTGAAGAGAAGGTTTACACCCACCTTATGAAGAGCACAATAGACAATTATTTTATAATAATGTTATAATATATGTTATGTTCAAATTGAAGGGCTCCGGGTAAAAACGTACATTGCATTGAGTGACTTTTGCTGTTTTTTGCTTATTTTGCAAAATCGCTGCCAATTTCTGTAAAAAAGACAATACAAAAAAAAAATTAATCATTTAGCAAGCTGTCCATTGGTGTATGCCAAAACATATGGGCGTTGGAATGAGATGCAATATACAGTCATACAGTATGTTTACAAGCCATTTTTGTATAGGCTTGATTTCTGCTGCTCACTCGGCTTTGGGGTATCCTCCCCGATAAGAAACAGCTGTACGTGTGAACAGCAAATTGTGTTTGTGAGGTAAATATGAGTAGATAGTTCTCTTCTCAGACTCTGCACTTACCATAATAAAATGTCCATGTTCACTTGTGCCATTCCAAAATTTACTCTGAAGAAATAATTTATAATGCTTCCTGCTTGATTTGGGCAGGCAAGCTTCTGATTGGTGGAAGAGTCTTGCACACATATCCAGCCACCTTTTATTAGTTTTTGCGTACATATTCAGATAACGTCTTCCATAATGTTAGTGTCATTGGGTGCGCAGAATTTGGCTGCAATTTTGCAAAATGACAAAATGCCTACACAAAGGTCACTTATGATATTTTTGCCCAGAGCCCTTCTGAAGATGAATTGCCAGTGTACACAATAAGTATGTGCATTCTTCTCATACATATGGTACAACATGTGAACTAAAGTACAACTGTTATCATGGTTTCTTTTTTTCAGTTGAACAAGAAAAAATACATAGAGTTGTGGCTAAAGGGAGGCGACGATTTAAGCTTCCGTGATGTCATCCAAGGAAGAGATCTTAACGATTCCCCTTCTCAAATTCAAATTGTTTACTCAGATAGTGGTGGCAGTGAGTGGGAGGAGTTTGTTTCTTCATATGGCTCTCCAGGTGATGCACAGATGGACATCACGGATGCTCCACTCCCTTGCAATGTAGAGGTTGGCATGGAGGATCAATTTCAGTGGTACTCCTCGGACCTTGATCAGAACTTTTCATTTTTACCAAGCACTGTTATGGGTCCAATCAATGAAAACAAGGAAAGCTGTACATTTCATGAGATGGGGTGTGCTGGAGAAAGTGTTTTGTCACCAAGATTCTTAAGGAAAACCATGCCATCAAGAACAGGACAAAATGTAAAAGCCACATTGGCACATGCTGCACTTTCTGCTGTGCTAGAGAGTGATGAGATGGCAGGAAGTCCAGCATCATGGTTTGATGGTGAGACTGAAGATAAAGTTCACAAACTTAGAAAAGCAAGTAGTACTGGGAGTCTAAATGACACTTTGCTTCAACATAAAATTGATATGTTTGATGGAAATAGTACATTAGAAACCTCAAACTTGAAACCTGCAGGAGTACGTAACAACTCAACTGGTGGCTCTACATCAGAACTTAGTTCAAAGAAAGCATTGGGACACATAAGATCAAAATCAGATCAAATAGGTGTTCCAAAGTCCCAAGAAAAGGAGTTTATTGTTGAAAAAGCAAAGAAAGGTGAACAAATACAGCAAAGATCATTATCAGCAGTCAAAAGATTGTCATCGTCACTCCCAGCAACCTCAGGTAAGGCTGCCATGTGTTTGTAGACAGTTCTGATTCTAAATTTAAATTTTAAAATTTAATTTAATTTAATTTTTAATTAATTTAATTAATTAACTCCCTGTGGCATTGTCATAGCAATGATTTTGCTTTGGAGTCAATTTCATTCAGATTAGTTGATTTCATTCATCCACCGGACTTAAAAACCATGACCATCTCATAATTTTACTATCATGCAGTGCAGAGTATCTCTTTTACTGTCACGTAATGTGCTAGCTCCAACAAATCTTCTGTAGCTCAATTAAGCATCCTACCTACTAATTAGGAGGTCGTAAATTTGAATGTGCCTGTGTCAGATAAATGCGTTATTAGTGATTATTTTTCTGTTTGTTGTTCTAGTACCTTGAACTGAAATGTGATCAGTGATAAATGTTTTCTCTCTGTATGAATACACGAAAACAAAACAACAAAGAAACAAGAACCTTATATATTGTAGTGTAATATCATTCAATAGACTTCATTTTTTCCACAGCAGTGTTGTCCATTTTTAGAGGGCCCTTATGAAGAACAATCACATAGCATTGCCTGTTTTTCTCTCTCTATGAAAATGGTGAAAGGCAATAAACAGGAGCAAAAATATTTGACAGTGGGCTATGTAATATCACTCAAAATATATTTTTTGCAACATCAGTATTTTGAAAAATGAACTCTTGCAGAGTCCTTGTACAGCAATGATCCATTTTTGGATGATCCTCATGAAGAACAATCACTGGCTGAAATGCTTGCTTCCCAAGACTTCAGCTCATGTGAAATGGATAAGGTGTGATAGCAGGAAGTTACTGTGCTTTTATCACCCATGATTAACTTACAATAGCTGTTAATTGACTATCAATGCTTATCAACCCCTTATTGATCTCATTAATTTGTACTTCTTTCTCAGGATGCTTACTTCTTGTACTTACACTATCATCCTGTTACTTGTCAAGATCTTTCTCCATACGGTCAAAACTCAGTTATTTTTACTGATTGTGGACTAGGAATAATATATGGAATATTCGGTAGTCTTTTCCTTTTGGGTCCTACTCCGTTTTGGTAAGAACAGAGTGGTACTCTGTTTATTCTGCCCTGACAGAATCGTCTGAGGCTAGAAAATTTGAGAGATACCCGTCCACAGGACAAGCCCAGGTGGAATTCAAGTTTTTTACAAGTTCTAAAAGCCATGGCTACGGTCAATCAACAATTCAAACAACTTTACTTGGATAATGAGTTCATGCTGCATCGGTTCTATACTTGATTTTGATTTGAATCGTATTCTTAACAGGAAAATGCCCATTTTAGTATATCTGAAGCACTGATAGCTGCAATTGAGCAGGTATGGAATGATCCTGTCATGTTTAAATTTCATGTGATATAATGTAACAGTTTTAGAATCATGCATGCCTGCCGTTTGAAGTTTGTTCAGGTGGCAAAGCCATTAATAATTCGTAAGCCAAAAACAAAAGAAATCACTACCGTGAACTTGATCTTAGTTAACATAAACTCAAATTTC
This sequence comes from Astreopora myriophthalma, assembly GCA_014634185.1. Classification (NCBI taxonomy): domain Eukaryota; kingdom Metazoa; phylum Cnidaria; class Anthozoa; order Scleractinia; family Acroporidae; genus Astreopora; species Astreopora myriophthalma. Next base: position 416,337 of record BLFK01000528.1, read on the forward strand.
TCTTGAAATACGGATTCCTTCGAGAAACAATATCAAACACCCAAAAGAGTGTTTCATGAGATATCCAAACACCTCGAATCGAATTCAGTTTAAAAACTCGCTTCTCGTTGTTTGGATATCTGGTCAAACACTCTCGTGTTTGATATATTACATGCACAACCAAAATCCGACATTTAAAACATATGAATCTGAACATATAATCCCCGGCAAGGAAATTGTAGTCACTAGCTCGATTTGTATTTCCACAGTAATGTGTTGCCATTTTGTTGATGAACAGAAATGCTAGGCATTCCTTTATGCCTGGCAGTTCTGTTCATGACAGAAGCTTCTCAAATACCTTTTTCGTTAGAACTTGGTTGAGCTTTGACCGAAAAATCAACCCGAAAGTTGCAATATGTAGCTTGTTTATCTTTTCATTGGGTGTGGGTTGCTTTCTAGTTGTTTTTTGTGGTTGTCCGTTTTTATTTTCGTCTCGCCTGTTTTTATGTAGATGAAATGTGATGATGTCAATACTTCAGAAGAAGAAGAAGAGGATGATGATGAAGAGATACGCCATTTAAAAGAGCAACTGGAGAGAAAGAGGCAGGAGAAAAAACAAGGGCGACACCTGAAGGAGCGCTCTGCGTTCAGTGATGAAACGACTCATTCAACAACTTCAGACCAAAGTACAGCTACAACGTCATCAAGTAAGTGAGCAAGGACAGTCAAACCACAACCCAGGGATCCCAGGGGTCCAGCAGTGGACTCGCTGTTGTGGAGAGCTGACCATTTTAGGGGAGGGGGGAGGGGGAAATGAAATTTGACACCTCAAAACTGAGTAGTAGTAAGACCGTTTATTAATGAATACAACTTGCAGCCAATTGACTGAATTACGTGAAAATAAAGTATTTACAATAAAAATGTATATCGAAAATTTAAAATATATTACATACAATGGCTAATGATAAAGCTGTCTCTGAACCTGTTTGTCTTGCAGACAGGCGCGGCAAAGCGCGAGTCGATCTCAAATTATAATTCTGCTAAGAACGCACTGGCAGAAGGTGACTGAGTTTATGGTTCCCTTGCGTATCAATGTCACTACTCCTTCTATCATACAGAGTTGTAAGGCCAGCTTACAACCCTGAGGATCAAATGTTAAGTTCATACATCAGTCATATACTTCTTAAAGTGCCTATGACTTTTTTTTTCCTTTCTCACCTGAATCTGCACATCTCTCAAAGACGTTTCGCGGAAAAACAAAAGCGATTTGCCCAAAACACGATTTAAAAATGAAACTAGAAAACATTGAAATTCATCCCTCTGGTTGTGAGCCTGTCGGCCTTCTTAACCAGCGGTGAAGGTGTACCGCAAAAATATAGAACTTTCCAAAATTGTAAAAAAAAACGAGTTTTGTGCAGATCGCAAAAGTTTTTCTTGGAATGTCTTAAGGTAACCCGTAGATTATCTTGAGAAAGAAAAAAAAAAGGTTATAGGCACTTTAAAGAAAAAATAACGAACCTAATACAGAGTGTTCAACCTTGTGGTGCCGTGTATGCAAAGAAAAATTCAAATAAACGTAACAGCGAAAGCAACACAACCGGATGGGGACAGCAAGTTGTTTATTTTGTGATGGAGTCGAGATTGCATTGGGAACACTAAATTGGTCAGATCGCGATTAAAACATCTGCCTGCATCTGCCTGCAAATCCGACGTCCTAACCACTGGGCCGTGCTGTCTGAGCTGCTACTTGATGTACCTACGCCTGCGAATCAATGGCAATTAAAGAAATGCTTATTACAAATTGTAAGAAAAACTAAAACTATACCCTTGAAATGCAATGGATATATGAGTGTATGCCATAGTTATCTTGTTGAGAATACGGGTTTTGTTATGCTGTATTATACTTATCGTCAAGAGGAGACTTTTATTGAGGTTGAAGAGGATTCTAAATATATGGATTTTCGTTCTTTGACAGAATCACTGTGTGAAAGCGAAGAGGAATTTAGTCTTGATTGGGAAGAGATCAGTCCGACAGATGAAAAAATCCAAGAATTTAACGACGATATTCAGATATCCAATCCTAAGTCTGTGTATTCATCAGAAGTGAAGCCTACCCCACACCTGTCAGCTGAGGCTGTAGCCAAGAGTCTTCTTCAGAAGTTTGCTAACACAAGTCATCCAGCTGCATGTGAATTACAGTGGCTAGTCTCATTTCAAGATGCTCCTCAGTCGTTGCTACCCCTGCCACAGACTGTTGCCGTAGCTCCAGATGATGTGTCTCAAGTTGATTCCATTAAGAGAAGCCCTCTTTCCAGGCAAAACTCGTTGCCGGTAATTCTCAGTGAAATGAACTCATTTACCTTAGATTCGTCTTTGTTGTTGCTTTTTTTTTTCCTGGTCTTAAAAAATTCAAATGCTTCATTTTTTTTGTGCCCTGGTGGGGCTAACAAACGAAAAAAGTGGAATGTTCCCATCAAACTCGGGTGATTTGGAATCAACTACCGTTCATTGGAGCAGCTCTGAGAATGCTGCGAGAGAAAAGGAAAAGAAGAAGGGATTTAAGAAAGCCAAAGCAGGTTCGTCACGCCAACGGGTTTTGCTTAGACGAGTAAAAGCGCGGGACTAGGCGAACCGGTAACGGTGAAAACTTGTATGCGCTTGCGAGTGCTCATTAGAGTCCGTTTGGCCACCGCGCAAGATGATGCACAAGTTCACAGGGCCTAGAATCATTAGCATATTCTGGAAACCGAAACTGGTTGACAAAATTTTAAACCAGGAATAAGATGTTACACTGTACCAATGTTGTTAGTTATACCCCTCACCAGCAATATGTACAAGGAGTAAATCTTTTCTGTTCAACCAAGTTAGTTCATAATTCTAACTAGTTTAAGGTATACGTTTTGTTTGTATGCAGTGGTTCTCCTGGGTTAAAAGTTGTGAGAGAAACGTGTCATTCAGTTTGATGGGCCCTCCTGTCCATATCTGGTCAGTTTGTTTTGGTAGTTTCGTAGGAAAAGAAGTCACTTCTCCGCAAACGAATTGGCATGAAGAGAATTCACTAATTGAATAACATTAATCATAATAATCATGAGAAGACTGATTATGGATTAGCAGGCAGATAAAAGAAGTTTAAGTAGATCTTTATGAATTTGATTTTCAGTGTCGTATTCGTGGAAACTCAGAGTGGGCACCACCGAGACCACAGATTATTTTCCATGCACACAAACGCCCCAGGTCTGTATGTCATCACTTTATTTAAGTTCATTTTCAGTTGAGATTAAGATTCAAAGTAAATTCTTAATTGCATGGGTTTTGCCTTACTCCCGTTGGTGATTGGTTAAAACGTATCCGCACCTTATTTTCAATCGATCAAAATCGAAGTCATTATCAACGTGGTTTCTTGCGTTTTCCGGCGTTTAATTTAGCGCCAGCTACTTTTTTTTTTTTAAATAAGAAATAAGTTACTTTACTTTATTGTTCCAGGAAAGAAAGCTCAGATTAAAGTTTACAAAGTAAATTGCCGACGCCAGAGCCTTATATGGCAAAGGTCATACCCGAGATCAGGCGAACTACCAAATGACTATGCAAATAAATATACAATTTTGGATACATAATTAAACCTAAAGCTAACTAATATATCTTATTAGGAAGAGTTTGAAGGCCTTATAAGAGGAATTATGGTTCATGGTTAAACGAAAAGTCATATGATAGTTTACAAAGACTGGAAATAAGCTGCCGAATACCGACTTGACTCAAAGTAACGTTCATGTTTCTACCTTCGCGCCTTGTGTTATGAACATAAATTTATTGTATGAGGGTATTGTTGGCTCGATGGCTAAGTTGAGAGCCGATAAAGCCTCTGCCGGGACCCGACAGTGTTGCCCCAAAACTTTTAAAGTTCGCTGGTGACTCAATTAGTCCATCCTTGTGTTTATATTAGTGTTATTGTGATAAGTTATGAAGTTTAATTTTATTGTTATGTATACGACCACCATCAGCTTTGCTGAAATTTTAATCGTGTTTAAATAAATGCTATTATTATTATTATTATTATTATTATTATTATTATTATTACTAGAAGTAACCACAGGTTAGAAAGTGCGGGCCTGAATGCACTTGAAGAGCTTTTGTTTAAGATGTTGGGAATCGGCAGAAAAGATAGCAATGCAATGCGTGCCTTGTCTGCAAAGGAAGAGGCCCTATTAGGGGTTTTCGGGATACGGGATATTCGCGGAAAAAATTACGGGATACGGGATATTTGAAGAAAAATTTATTGGGATACAGGATATTGAGAAGTAGTTTCAGGGATACGGGATATTCGCAAAAAATTGTAACATATCAGATGTTTGATGAGAAACGTTCTTGGATTACTAAATGCATGCCCTTTTTTGTATTTTTTTTTTTATGATTAGATATAAATGAAAAATATATAAATGTAAAACAAACCGTTTTTGATTTTCTTGACCAGTCATCGGTTCATCATGGGCACTATGTGGGGGAAATATGAAGTACTAAAAATAGCGCGCCAGCACATATGAAAATGGCCGATACTTTAATTTCCGGGATATTTGTAACCGGAATTTATGGGATACGGGATATTTGGTCAAAAAATTACAGGGATACGGGATATTAAGACCCCCCCCCCCCTAATGGGGCCTCAAGGAAATATTTGAAAGACCATTTTATAGAAAGCGTGACAGAAAATTGGCGTTACTTTCGATTCTCACCAACTGATCTGATAATTAGGCAATCATAGTTATCATAGGCTATTTTACGGCCCTTTTCGTCATATCGCCCCCTCCGGAGAGTTTTGTCAAGTTTAATAGCTAATTAAATATTCAAGGAAGAAAATGGCGGCCGGTCGCAAAGGAATGTTTATTTGCTCAAAATTGAGGCAAAATCTTTCAAGATGGAAGTCAGGACATTTGTGAGGATACAGAGAGTAATTTGGGACCATTTGCTGGCTTTTAGGGGTGAAACTATCCAGAAGCAAGCTTTATTTTCGTTTCCGTGCGTTGAATAATTATCGCGTTGTTATGCTGTCTGTTCTGTTTTTTCTTTCGTTCTCTTTCCTAGCCCGCCGAGGTCATTTTTTCGGCTAAATCACGTAAGGAAAGCTCGGAAAACATGTTTAGCTCTCAGACAATAATTCTGGGATTTTTTGACCAAAACGTCGGCTTGTGTTGTTCGTGTTTTTCGGTAGCTATGAGTCGTTGAGTCAAGCAATGACGCGAGGCGAAAAAAAATTCTTATTAATTCTGGTTTTCTTCCATTTCGCTGAAATCTTAACATGATAAAGCTGGATTGTGAAGGAATAGATTGTACTTTTACCGATGTTTGATAGCTATTAACTCTGAAGTGTTATATCGCTTCGAAGTTAGGGTTTGTGAAGAGATTTTTGCAAAGCGTGGGTTCGGCCCCTTCGGCGTAATTAGAGATTTTTGTTGACCCTAAAGGCAAAAATATCCGTAAAAGGTCATTTCACTGACGATTCAAACGAAGATAAATTTATATATGTTCCGAGCTCCAAAAAAAAACATTTTTATTCGACGAGGGCTGAATTCTTAATTTGTTTCCCGCGAAAGCTTGAGATGAGTTGACAGAAGCTTAGATCCCATGTGACAAACTGTCGTGATAACGTCAGCAAAAATGTACTTTGATCTTCCATGTGACAGAAGCTGTTGTGATTGACACATTTTTCGCATTCTGATCGTTCTTTGTTGCAGAACAAATTTTCAATTTCCGGTTTCAGTGTCCCTGTTATAAACGTGGCGCGCACGCGTAATAGAGTGTTTTTGCTCATGTAACTAGCCGCGAGATTTGCATACTGAAACAAAAGGAAGAATTTGCATAAAAATGGAGTTCAATTCCCAAGAGAGTATTTCACTCCTCCAACATGGCCGCCGTTTCTTTGTTTTACTCCCCCAACATGGCCGCCGTGACGTCATGTGAACACACTCTATACGCAATCCGCTGGTCACTGTCAAGATTAGGGTTGCGGGCCTCTCTTGGGCCCGCAATTATTATTATTATTATTATTATTATTATTATTAAATAAATGCTGTTATTATTGTTAATTATTATTGTTATTGTTATTAGTATTATTGTTATTGTTATTACGACAGCAAGAGAACTTAAAGTGCAGGAAAAACCATTCTGTGCAGTTGCGTTATAAACATTGGTACATTTCTTGGCTGCCCTTTGCAACACAACACCGCGAAATGAACAAGTCTGAGGTTTCAGTCTGTTTTTACAAGCCAAGTTCCTCGATAGTTCAGTTTTGTTTTGCAACTCCTATGAATTGGAACAATCGCGAAGTAGTTGCAATACATGTTTTGTTTCGATAAGAGCCAATCAGGAACAAACTTGCCATTTCAAAAACAAAAGCGAACGACCGCGAAGCATCAAATGTACGGTCCGCATATTCTCAACACAACACCAGTTATAATACAACCCTCGTTTGTGTGAGGTCCAACCTGGGCTTTGAACACATGGCTTTTGAAGCCTTCCCGTTTCCTCAGTACTACGCTGCTTGAGCTAACAAGGCAATAATTCCCAACGGTTCTTTAAAGAAGACTTGTTGTAGAAGATTAAGTTTATTTTACGAAATATTCAGTTACTTATCGTGTACTGAGAATATCTGAATTTACCGAGACATATTTGAAGAACGGAAGAAGCATTTGAAAGATGGAAGATCACTGCAGTTATAAAAGCGTCTTGAGTAGAAGCGAAAAGGAAACTACTTAAGTAGCGGTCATAACTGTAACGGTCCGCCATTGGTAGTGAAAGAAATACGTCTTTCAAATTTATGTGCATGCTTTGAAATTCTAACAGATCTCGATAGCCCAGTAATACACTCTTAGAAGAAAAGGTCGAGAAAAAAACTCCTACAAACCCTTATTTTGTTACCTAGTGCGTCAGCGTGTTTCGTGTTTTTAAGTTGAACTTTAAGCGAAATTTGGCTGTCATTAGAGCACGTTGTGTTTATGATAGACTTACCCCAAGTCGACTTTTTTGACATGCAAGCAAGTCTATGTTTATGATGACATTTGGTTTTCAGGAGGAAGTTAGTCATGGCCCAACAGAACTTTAGGTGTGCTGGCTGTGGCATGGCGGTGGCTCCTGGTGAGTATGAGTATGAGTATGAAACTGGATCGACAATAGGCCATTTCCGAGTTCAGTTCAGCCGCTTTTTCAAAGCGAGTCTAAATCACTTTTTAATCATATGCAAAGTAAGACTAAGTAACATCACAAAACTTTCGCACTTTGACTCACTTTGAGAAAGAGGCCGGCACGAACTCGGAAATGACCTATTTTCCAGTCGTATTCTATCTTCTTTTGTGATTATGTTTACCCTAATGTCGTCACTCGTAGTGAAAATCGTGCAAAATAGTTGCACTGAACAACACTCAAAGGTTCCGTCAAGTAGTGGTTTGCACCGGACGAGGGCAAAAATACCACTCAAACATGTCTTCACATGCGCCTGTACTTTTAACTTTGGTGTCTTTCTCAAACAGGCTTCGCACGGATTCAATTCCAGGCGGCCTTGAAAGTCATGGAATGTTAATATGGGTCATAAAAAGTCACTGAAAATTGAACTCATTGTTCTAAAGGGATTAGGCGTGTTGTATTTTGGTCAGTGAGCAGAACGATGTAGGAAAAAATTTCCGTGGAAATTCACTCATTTGGGGATATTTTGGTGGTTTTACTTCAGATTATTGTTTTATAGCTCTTTTGTTTTCTTTTTTCTGTTTTTTTTTTTTGCGTCATCCGTGCGTTTTTAAGCTTCTTACACCAAGGAAGAGCCTATTTGACTGACAAGAAAGGAATCCGCAATTGTAGTAAAGGAGATGGTAGTAAAGGGCAAACGGGTTCTTAAAAAAGTCATGGAAAATCTTGAAATTTTAGGCCGAAGATTGCACGAATCCTGTCGCCAAGTGTTGCTCTTCTAAGCTGCATGAAATCAAGGTTGTTACGAGCTACTGATCTTTGTCTTATGTTTGCAGATTACATAAAGCGATTTAGATATTGCCATTATCTTGGAAAATATTTCTGCAGCAGTTGCCATGCTAACGCTATAGAAGTAATCCCTGCAAATGTGATCCGAAAGTGGGACTTTACGAAGTATCCTTTACGTGAACGGCATGTTAAACTCGCCGTCAAAGAGACTTAGAATGGTTTGAATTGATTGTCGAAAGTAATTTTGTTGCTGCTTTAATTTTGCAACGCTACGCGTAGTGATTGCTTTGAAAATCTCGCGCCACGTTCTCAGCCAATCAAAGGAAAAGGCAAAACAAGTTTGTCATACGCCTTATTCCAAAGTGGCCGGCGTTTTAAGATTCTTTTGTTTTTATTTAAATTAGCCCTTTTTGCCTCGTTTCTAAGCCCAAAATTCAAGAATATTTTACCTTGAACGAGGCAGAAAGGGCTAATTTGAATAAAAACAAAATAATGTTGAAATGGCAGCCATTTTGGAATAAGGCGTATGCTCGCACGCGTTTTCCCGTGCTTAGCGTAGGCGCATGTCTTTGCATTATGACTGCTTGATTAGACTATCTGCGTCTTTCCTGAGTGGCTAAATTAATGACTTTACTTTTGGCTTTACGAAACTGATTTGAAACCGCTCTAATGTTCAAATCTCATCATGTGAGGATGATTGCCATTGCATTCAAACAGATATGTTTGCCGAAAACTGAAAGCATTTTAATGGTCTAAAAGAAGCAATGAACTCATGTTATTGTATTGTTCAGCATTACTAGTTCACTGAAATTTTTAGTTTCTTCAGGGACCATGAAAATAACAGGGTTCGCAAAATTCAAAGCCTTGAGAAGTCATTGAAAATCACAATTGCGATTGCAGTTGGAATTTGTTCCTCACGGGACACAATTTGTGCCGGGCTCATAGGAGAATAAGGATTACTGGCAGAAAAGGAGCAACTCGAAGTAGTCAAAAATAAAAATTGTAAATGATTGCACTGGTTTGATTTTGCACTGCTCCTCTACTAACTATGACTGCGTGGAGCCTTGGGAATGAATTGTGTCCTTGAAAGTCATAAAAAGTCCTTGAATTCTTGGTTCCAAAAAGGATGCGAACGTTGAAATAAGGAAAGCAGTGGACTCCCGGTAACTCAAGGCGGAAATAGTAACTTTGGGTTATCGAGTCGATTAAAGTGCACCTAAAGGCAAAAATGTTTCATTTTTCGTTGTTAAGATAATTCTATAGCAAACATATTTTACCATTTTCACCTCGAAATTTCGCTTTTTATGTGTTGCACTAACTATGTAAAGTTAGCAAAAACTAGCAGTCGTATGGACCCACGACCGTGCCATGAGAGGCATGGGTCTAGTCCTGATTTTACGTCACAAAGTGCTTTGCATTCAAATTTTCAAAGAACTTTTGCAATGCAAAACAGCTTGTGACGTAAAATCGAGAATAGACCCATGCCTCTCACAGCTCGGTCGTGGATCCAAACGATTGCTAGTTTTGCGAACTTTACGTATCTTGTGTGGCACGTTAAAAGCAAAATTTTGAGGTACAAATGGCAAAATATGCTTGCTGTCGGTGGAGAGATCTATATTAAAAACTAAAAATATTTGAGTTTAGGTGCACTTTAAAACTATATAGAAGTTTGCCTAGGCCGAGTCTTTCAAAACAGGGTTAGCGCTTCGGTAAAGTCCGATTAAAACCTTTAGGTTGCCGTGGTGTTTATCAGCCGCCATGTTTTTTTTTTTAACCAAAAGAAGCCAATAGAAATTACCAGAGGGTGAAGTTGGCACCGGTTCTTGTCTTTTGGGGCACTAATATGCATGACCCCCTTGACGAAAACGTTCTCACCGTTGTCTACTTGTCAGAAGCCTTAGTTTATCGTAATCAATTTATTTTACAACTGAGTAGTCTACAAAAAATAAAATAACCCATAAGGCACATTGCATGGCTTTTGAGAGTGCCCATAATTAGACTTATGTTTAATTAAATTTGCTAGAGTTTCGACATTTTCGTGTTTGTCTTAACGTTTTTCTTAACCTGCCACAAGATACGAAGTTTCAAACTTTGCAAGAGATTTACTGCAAAGAATAAACTTCGAGCCTTTGTTTGATCTTAAGGTTCTTAATCCGTCTTTATACAAGCGATCTCGAGTATTGGAAGGCTTAAAGGTAGGGCCTCTATTCATTCATTCAACTTGTTTTATCAATTATGACTCTGCTTTGCCACTAGATAGTGTGAACATCGCCTTGTTGAAATTGTTCCGAATCCTTTATGTTGCCTTTTGACAGGACATGCGGCAACAGCTTCATTTCTTTAAAACATTCATGCTGACCTGTAGAAAAGCCAATGAGTAAGTTTCGTTTTTCAACTTACGCAACCTAAAGTTTTCAATTGAGTGTCGAAAGTATTTACTCGTTTGCTTTGGTTTTGGTTTGCTGTATGATTGGACAAAAAAAACCTTGTGTAAACTTTTGAACCAATCAGATGCAAGACGAAAACCAATTGCGACTTAAGTGACACTCTTGTTTTCCCGCGCTTGGTGCCGGCTGCCTTGACTTACTTTGCTTTCCTATTGCCCAGTAAAAAAAGAAGTCTTGAATTACTTCTGTTTGTGTTTGGCTGCAGGGTGTACTTCCTTCAGAACGTTGAGTGGATTTTAATATTACTTCGATTTTAGTTTTACGGCGCTCAATTGAAAACAGCTGTAATATAGTGTATTATCGTTTGCATCACGATGTAGTCACTTGAGGTGTAGACCGCGTTTCGACAACTTACTGCTTGTCGACTGGTTACGCTCCAACATTCTTATCGTCGTGGTCAGCTGTGATTGGTGCATTTCGATACTTACAGGGTGTCAAGTGATAGGAATGCTTACAAAAATAGGAAAATAGGAATTTGTGATCCCAAAAAATAGGGGAAAGAATAGGAATTAACAAGAAGATAGGAGGAAAAATAGGAATTATAAGTCATGAGAATCACAAATAAGACAAAAGCTTCAAATTTGTTTATCTAGGCTGTGGTGGTTCTGGTTTTGGTTTTATGACCGGTCACAAATCCTTGAGTCCTTTTGTGAAATTAAGTCTCCATGGGTTCATATACTCTTAAACCTTTTTTTTTCTTTTTTTTTGGATTGTCTGACAATTTGGTAGAAAGACGTGAAGATTTCAGTACTGTAAATGTCTCTATCTTGTATTTTAGAATTTTTGTCCTTCAGAAAAAAAATGTAGTTCAACAGGAGGTAAAGTTATAAACAATGTAAAGTGTGAAAAGAGCTGCTGAGCAAAGCGAGGCTACAAAAATTGTGAGCGTAAGTTGACCATGAAAGATGTATTTTGCTAACACGCCAATTCCGAGTTCACGTCAGCTTCTCCAAGTGTTAAAGTTTTGTGATGGTAATTAGTTTCACTTTGAAAGAAATGACTGTGAAGTGCGGGTTAGAAATGAACTGAAGAAATGATCCTCACACTTTCTGGACAATTTAAGCAATTGTCTCATATATGCACTTGAAAAATTCAAGTGACTCCAACGGGATTCGAACCCACGACCTCTGCGATGCCGGTGCAGTGCTCTTACCAACTGAGCTATGAAGCCTGACAGTTGAGAGCAGGTCAATTTGTTGAGGCCCAACAACTCTGTGAAGTACAACAAATCGTCGGCACAACAGCTTCTTCATGTTCTTCGAAGTTTTTTCTTTTAAGTCGGGTTGTATTTAAAAAAAAAAGGCATAAAAACCAAGTGCTAGCTTGAAGATGTACTCTAAGATACTCCAGAAGGTGAACTTTCGAGTGTTAAAAGGAAGAACAAAATAATTTTCTCGTGAAATGCTTATAACTTGGATCGATCATGGCGCCCGGCGGGCTTGTGTGGTCGAAAAACAAAATGATTCAATGCTTCAAGAGCTTTCACTTTACCACAGCATCTTGCATCTCAACAGAAAGAACACAAAACAGTATACCAGTAATGGGAGGAACAAATAGCTCAAACTTGGTGGAAGAAGTTACTCCACGAATTCTTTCTTTGAACACCGAACCGTTTGTTATTTTTAAGGATGCGTTTTTTCAAGTGAATGCGTGTTTTCCTTGACAGGAGAGATGAATGAAATAAATTGAAGCTTAACATTTGGTTTAATCCTTTCTTTGTACGGGAATGAAACTCGTATTTTTCTCTCAATTGGAATGAAATAATCATTTATACTCGTCTTAGACGCAAAGAAATAGTCTGTTTTGCTCTAAAATGCAAGCGAACGAGTGTATTTTACTCCGCTTGCCTGGCTGTTTCTCGACGTGCCTCAACAGTGAAATCGCAATGAGTCGTCGTAAAATTAAGGATAAATGTCACTTGTGTTTTCAGAAGGTAAGCTTTTGTTGGATATCTTGTTTGAAGTTTGTCCTTTCTCGGTTGCCGTATTTTGCCGATTCTCGTTCCAAGCCAAGCCGGCTTGTTTGAATGTAATACATCAAAATGTAAATTATCTCGTTCTCAGAGAAAAAGTGGAATAAAGTATATCAATAAGACTCTTTTTTTGTCCTTGACCTGACACACCACGAGCTAGTACGAGATTCAAATGAGACTAAAACGTCTGTGATTTCTAATTTTGGCGTGATTCCTATTCGCTGGCTTTTGACAGTTGACACTGAAATGGCTTTTTTCCTTTTTGGTTCGCTTGCTGAGGATTTGCTTGTTTTCTCTTAAGACTCATGCGATTTAAGAAAAACTCATTGCCTAACTTTCCTTCGCCTATCCTAACTTGAAAACATGTTAAAGGACCAACCTTTAGAATAAGCGGATCATATTTCTACAAACGGCTTTTTGGGCCAGAAAAGGTTCTGTAGCTTTTGAGAACGTGCTCCTGTAGGCCGAGTTCCTCAAACCCCGATTAGTTTCCTGTATTTTTCGGCACCTCTAGTTTGAAAGATCAATACCACCATTCTTTTTAAGTTAACGCTACAATTATGGTATCAAGCAAATGCCCAATCATTGGTGAACAAGTTAAGATAATTTTCTTGACATTACACGTTACCATAGCAATGCTATAACCTGTTAAGAACACCCTTAATTTTAGCTTTAAGTACTTGTAACTCAAAAACGAGATCGGTGACCCCCATTTTTGATTATCGAATTGTAATCAGCATGTCAAGATTCAACTTTTCACAAAGTTTAAAAAATATATGGGAGCAGGTTCAGAGTCACCTTAAATTTTCGACATTTTTTAAGTTTTGCACTCGACAACATGACGCTAATGACATTTAACTTTTTTTTTTTCAAACATTTGCAGATTAGCTGAGACATTCAGTAAACTGCCAGACCACATCTGTGAAGAACCGCATCTTTATTCTATGCACGACCTATTACAGGTGACTTTCTAACGCAAAGAAAAGTAACTGTTATTATTTGTTCAGTAGTTGTTGAGTCTTTGTGAGAACTTTATAACAGGTAGTATTGAGTTAGGTGTAGAGGGTGCAAATAATGAGCTACCCATCTTAACTGTCCGAGGGCCATTTTCTGAGGGGTCGTTGATGGGCGAGGCTGCAGCTCTGGGGATTGACACAGTGATGTAGCCTCCCCGGCAGTCGTTTTTTCCTTCCCCACATTTCCATTTCCGCGTTCTGGGGGTGGGGTAGGGCTATCAATTTTGCTATTGCATGCTGCTTGCAATAGCTGATGTTTGTACCGGTATAAAGCTGACGTCGTTTTCTCTCTGAGGTTTGCGCTTATGTTTAGAAAGTGAACTTTTGCCAAGTTTATATGCTTTGCTCTAAAACTGACGTTGTTTTCTCTGTGCTGTTACAAAAATGAATGGTGAACGCGATAGCAGTGAACTGTCGTTCACTGTTTCTCTCAGCACTCAGAATGCACTCAGAATGCTTCAGTCGCTCTATAGACGCTTATAATGAGTCTAATATGTGTAATTTTCTACTGCTGACGTCAAACTCGGCCATTTAAGTTCTACTGAAAACACAACAATTTAAAGGATGATTTTGACGTCAATAGCGGAAAACTAAATAGATTAGACTGACTAAAGGGGTGTATACTAGTGAACAACTCCGGCGCTTCTTTCCCGCCTAGCAATCTCCCACATGCACCCATAACTCAATGTGGAACGTGGGCAACGACGACTACGGACTACGACATCTTCTAGAACGCCGCTGGAAAATATAAAAATTCGCACTGTGACTTCGCACTTGACTTTGAAATTATTCCAACACGTACGGCTGGCATGAATGGCGTTGATGGTTAGCGAGAAAATGCAACATGTATTGCCGTGTACTCACCTCTTCCACAACACCTTAAGGTGGCTGAACACAGTTTTTTTTTTGCAGTCAGCGGTATTTTTTAAATGCCGGATTTTGAAAAACAAAACAAATATGGCGGCGACGGCAAAAAACTCATTTTTTCTCTTGCTCCCGATGGTTCTGCAACTGCGGTATAAATTCACTGCCATTACGTAAATCAAGGCATCAAAAATCACGCGTACGAAATGCTGCACAAGCGCATTGCTTCAAAAATTTGAGAATGACCGACGGCTATTGCCTGTTTTTCCCAATTTCTGGTGAACCAGTCGTTAGATTTTTGATAAATTTGGAACAAGAATACTTCAGACGACAGATGAATGGTCTATCAAAACAAATCTGAAATTTAACAGAAACTTTTCTGAGAAAACCACGGAACGCCAGTCAGCAAATTATGAAAAGTTCGTGTCAAAATTCATTCATAACAGCCGTTATACACCTACTATAGTTTCTGTTTTTTTTATTAAGCAAATGCTGCAAGAAAATTAACGAGTGAATTTTGCATAAATGAGAAAAAAGCATCCTTCAGCCCTTGTTTGAATCTAGATGCGTTACCATGGCAACAGCCCGCAGAGCACCCAAACTGTTAAAAATATAAACCTCTGTGATAGTGCCTGTTTGTTACCAGGTTTGAGCTTTCATGCGAAAACAGCCTAAATATTGCAGTAGAGGAAGTATAAGTACTTAAAAACTGTGTTCAGCCACCTCAAATCTGGTCATTTCAGGTTGTTGTTGTTGTTAAGGAGAGGACAAAAGACAAATGTACCAAAGTGTAAAACGCGCGTGCAAAGCAATTGTTTCCTCATGAAATCCATGTGACGTTCTCGTTGACGTCGTCGTTTTCGTTGTTTAAGCTTCCTAATTATGTAGTCCACAGATGTGGAATTCTTTAGCATTTGTCGATTATTCGAGATGTCATTTACAGGCCCGTGATGGAGAGCTTCTGTTGTTTCTGCGACGCTTGGCGATCGAATCGTTGAATCATATCAACCAGTGTCAGGTATGACTTGATACTTTATAACCACTGGAAATATGTTCGTATGACATTCACCTGAAATACCTACCCTTAACCAACACCAAATTTCTTGATTTCTAGAAGTCCTAGCTTTCATACTTGTATGTATTAGATCCGGGACGGACTTGCGTATCTAAACAAAAATCATCTGGGTGATTTGTCGGTAATAGGAAAATAACTGAACGCGTACGAACTGATAGACAAACGCGAAACTGAGCTAGACGTAACTATCACGAGTCTAAGGCTAGTGTACATGGACGAGATCCTACTGTAGAAGGCAAAACAGTGTTTTTTCTGTGATTTACATGTAGAAATTTTGGTAAGGGTTACAATTTATCTTAATTATCTCAAAAATTGGTAAAATGAAGGAGGTGAACGCCCGGCCACCCTGATGTTGGTCTTTGCTTGTGGCCTCGTCTTTGCCGCACATCGCCAAATCCATGTGTAGTTCTACTTCTTGCTTCCATCTTTTCCAACTATCAGCCAAGTTTAGCACATCGAAGTCTAACTGGGCCGTAGGTTTAAGCTGTAAAACTCTGTCAACCTGTCCAGCAATGCCACTCGTCTTTTGTCCTGCCGTCGGCATTGCAAATTCCGCTCCGTCAGGGTTCATAAAGTCCTGATACTATGTTTAATTAGAAATGACACTAGTTACTGTAATGTCAGTACACCGTTCAAGTCTAGTATCAACGGCCCAAACTCTCGAAACCGAGCCGCTCAATTTTGCACCGAAACGAGGCCAGATGTAGTGTTACAAACTGAATACAGATCCACCCTGTTCCTCCCGTCATGTAAACAGCCCGTAAATTACGTTTCTCTATTTCCTTGCAGCTTTGCCTCGCCAAAGGATTCATTTGTGAATATTGCAAGAATGGAAATGACATCATATTTCCTTTTCAACTGAACAGAGTTGTCCAGTGTTCAGGTGTGTCAATCAAGTACGACTGTCAGTCAAGCAGGTTTTGGAGCGAAGCGAGTTTATAAGTACAGAGAGCACGGTTCTTTATTCGGCCTCTTTGATCAACTTGACACCCTTTCTTCCCGAAAATGCTGTTTGCTCTCTTTCTTTTTACAAGTGACTGAGGCTTAGATCTCAGCGAATTGTCTACAGCACTTTTACACACCTTTGAACTGATTTTATCTTCTACTGTTTAGCTTGCCGCGCCTCGTTTCACAAAGATTGTTACGTAGCTGGTAAATGTCCAAAGTGCGAGAGATTACGCATCAGGTATTTCTCCCTTTTATATCAAGATTTTAAGCCGCTGTTACACGTTGAAACTTTTGGCTGAAACTTGTGTGCAACGGCGCTGCGAAACAAGTTTCAGCAGGCGTTGCACCGTGTAACATGCATGGTCGGTTTCGTGAAACTTTTTGAACTTCCGTTGCAAGATACGTTTCACGAAAAGTAGAACCGCTTTCTACTTCTGCAAGGCTCCCAACGATCGCAGTGGTGATAAAAACGAGAGTTTCACCGTGTAACACCACTTCGTGAAACTTGTTTCTTAGCGCCGTTGCACATAAGTTTCAGCTAAAAGTTTCGACGTGTAACAGCGGCTTTAGCGATCTCAGTTTATGGTTTACCTGGCCATGGACAAGTCTAGCCCACACATATTTTAATTTTCCAATATGCGACAGTAATTCAATTAAACGGCAACATAGAATTGTATGAAGGTCCGTATCCTCAGGTTTTGATGGTAAGCTGTTCCACTCATCGATTCAATCCTTATCTATTTGCACTGACGTTCAAGTGTCGGAATCAAACAGCTCACTGAGCAAAGTGGGCCTGTGCTGTGCTATTAAGCTGCTCACGTTTTGTTTGTACTTTTTTCACGTCAGGAAGCAACTTTCAAAAGAACCAGTGTCTCCAGAGGAAGGCGATAGTCCAAAAAGCTGGCTGAGATAACTCAACCGGGCGCCGCACCAGACATGAATAAGAAACAAGATATAGTGAAGTGTCACCTACAATGTGATAGTTCAAACAATTACCAATGAATTCAAAGTTAATGAAATAACTTAACAAATCTTTGCAGTCTTTCATGCATCTGATACTTTGGTTCAGATCTGTATCAGCTGTGAAGCAAAACAACGGTTATTTCATATTCACTTCGCAGGGTTACACATAGATATTTTAAAGGTGCCATGTAAATCAAATATCAAATAGTTCACAAAGAAAACGGATGATATACAATGTATATTTATGATTGTAAAAAGGGTAGATTTGAGTTTTTTCAAAGAATACGGAAGTGTGCAGTAAAAAATTTCAAGCGCCTAGAGGCCACTAGAGCCCCCTTTCTTGCGGCCATTTCTGACCACAATCACCTTCTTGCGGCGGCATCGTCTGAAGAAGGCAACAGACAGCAACACAAGCTATTCACATTGTCATGCAAATAAGTAGTGGTATTCTAGAATCGGGCGTCGTTAAAACCCGGAGCACGTATGCTCTTTTTTGGTTGTTTACTTGTCATTTTGTATGTTGATTTTCAACAATAATTATCAGGATTTTGGCATCTCCCGAAATGTTCTGTGTTCCTTTTTTTATCGACGCCCTCTGGAATGTGGCCAAAATGCGACTTGACATTACTGCGCTTTTCAAAAACATGCGGACTCTCAAGTTCAAATTCCAATCAACGTTCAGTCAACGGTTTTATTTTTCGCTTCCGTTGATCACATTAGCGAACCGGATCAAAGGCCCTATTGCGCCTTATGATTGGTGGATTTCGATCCACTTTGTTGGTTTCTGTTTCAAACGATCGGTTAGTAGTCGCCGTGACACCGGCTGTAAGAAACGGAAATGGTAATGATTTTAAGTCTAAAGTTTTGAAAGGCTCAGTAATGAAGCTGCGCATAATTCTTATCTCATACGGTGTATTGACCCCATACATAAATACCAATCATTGTATTTTTTAAAAAAAAAATCACCCATGTTGAGAAAAATGTAAAGTTCTTCCAAGGGCTCATCCTTCTCAAACACTGCAATAAAAACTTGACCGTAAGGCCTTATGAAAGGAAAACTGAAACGTTTCACCCAGTAACTGTTGTTTTTGCGTGTATCTGGCTCAGTGATTTATTTTCTTTCCTCAAGTGCTCCCAAGCTCGTATCCAGAGTCTTCGGGCCTCCGGAGCTGGAAAAAGGGTGAATTCGCCAACTACGGAGAGGTCTATAACAACGGTCATTTGCAATCGAACTGATTGGAAACATTTGCATTAGAGACCTACACGTGTTGTTAGCCGTAATAATTTCGTGGAGGTGCAAACCTTGGATGCTGATGTCAATCGTGATACTCGATTTCTGTTTGTTGAACTCCAGGTCGGTTAGGAACAAATCTAGCGTACTGAAAGACTTTGTTGTAGACAGAAATATTTATCTTCTTGTACTGACCGAAACGAGGCTCAGTCTTGGAAATGCTGATAGCGTCGAGATTGGTGATTTATGCCCTGCTGGTTACGATTTTATACACATTCCGCGAGAAGTTTGAGGAGGTAGTGTCGGCCTTCTTTTCAAGGAGTGTTTGGATATGAAATGTAATAGCAGCGTGTGGAACAGCTCTTTTCAGTCGTTTGAATTCTTGGATTTTCGTTTTAAAAGTTCAAAATAAATTGATAATCATTTACCGTCCACCGTCATCCTCTCCCTTGACAGCATTCTATGACGAATTTTCCGTCCTTCTTGGGGAACTAGCTATAGCATCAGGGGATTTCCTGATTGTTGGTGACTTCAATATACATGTTGATTCTTCAAGTGATTCTAGTGCTACTCATTTTAAGGACTTACTGGCGTCTTTTGATCTGAAACAATGGGTAACTACGTCTACTCACGCCAGTGGACATACTTTGAATCTTATTACTAGATATCAGTGTGGAGTTAGGAGACATTATGGTTGTGGACCCTCTGATCTCTGCTCATTGTGCTATTTTTATGAGTTTGTTATTGCATGAGCCACAACTTCAAAGGAAAACTTTTCGCTATAGGAAGCTGCGCTCGATTGATTACGAAGAATTTAGTATTACTCTTGGAAACTCTCCCTTATTTGATGGAGCTTTTACCGATCTCGATTCGTTGGTTGATTGATATAAAAATCTGTTTTGAACTCTACCCTTGATGCCTACGCTCCTGGAAAGATGCGTCTCGTAGTTCACTGTCCATGTGCGCCTTGGTACTCTGATGACATTAGCGTACAAAAGAATATTAGGAGGAAGCTTGAACGCAAATGGCGATCTACAAAATTACCTGCAGACAGAGACCGTTATGTTTTTCAGAACGGTGTTGTTAACATGATTGCCTCAGGTAAGCTGGATTATTCTCCATACAAGATCCAGGAGAACTCTGGGAACAGGAATTCTTTTCAAGACAGTAAAGAAACTAACAAAAATATGAGAATTCGCAATGATCTTGACACGTTTTCTCGAATTCTGAATGAGTCCTGCAACACCCTGTGATGCTGATCTGAAACAACCGATGAACCGAGTCCTGTTTGGCCAGTCAGTTTCTTAATGAATAGAGGTCTATTCGGGCTGGTTGATGAGAAAGTGATCTCTGGATAAGCCATTGTTAAAGAAAGAGCGGAGCTGATCATGAGAAATTTTCAAATTTTAGGCCAGTGTCGAATCTGTATTTTCTATCCAAAGTCACGGAGAAGGCAGTTGCAGCACAATTATGTGATCATCTTAATGGTAACGATGGTTTACTTGAAGAATTTCAATCTTCGTATAAATGTTATCCCTGTACTGAGACCACACTTGTCAGAGTCCGCAATGACGTTTTGAAAGCTGCTGACGACAATAAATCTGTTATTCTATCATTGCTTGACTTATGGGCTGCATTTGTTATTGTCGATCACACGATTTTGGTATCAAGACTGGCGAATCGTTTCGGCATTAGGTACACTGCTCTTCAGTAATTGGTTTCGTTCATATCTTCAGTCACGTAAGCAGTTTGTTTCTGTTAATGGTATTGATTCGTCACTAAAAAATCTGCAATACGGAGTGGGATCCGTGTTAGGTCCTTTACTGTATTCACTTTACACAAGGCCATTGGGAGATACAGCCAGAAAGCATGGAATACCATTTCATCTGTATGCAGATGATACACAGCTAAATCTCTCGTTTACATCTTACCGCCCTAACCATACAACCAACGCGAAGGAGACAGTGGAGCTGTGTGTTAAAGATATCGGCGACTGGATGCTGTGTAATAAACTTAAGCTGAATCAAGATAAGCCGGAACTTTTAGTTGTTAGTTCAAGATATCGACCACGTCCTCCCCTCAACCACATCCAAATTGGAGATGATGTTACCAGTCCCTGTGAACATGCTAGGAATCTAGTAGTTGGATTTGATCAGTATTTTGATTTTAGGGAGCACGTTAAAATGACCTGCAAAATCGCGTTTTTCCGCATTTACAGTATTGCCAAGATTAGGCGATATTTATCCCACGACACTGCCAAGACTATCGTTCACGCTTACATAACTTCACGTTTAGATTGCTGTAATGCCCTATACTATGGTCTTCCAAAGTATCTGATTGATAGACTTCAACTTGTGCAGAATTCAGCAGCTCGCCTTGTTGCCGCGTCGAGAAAGCATGATCATATTACACCGATTCTTAAGCGTTTACACTCAGTCTGGCTCCCTGTGCGTTATACAATTAGTTTTAAAATATTTTTACTGACTTATAAGGCGCTAAATGGTCAAGCACCTTGCTACATTAAAGATCTGCTGAAGTGTAAGAACTCGGGCCGCGTTTTCCGATCTTCAAACAAGCATTTGCTTGAAAATCCCGTGGCTAATTTAAAAACCTATGGTGATAGGGCATACTCCATTGCTGCTCCAAAATTGTGACATAAGGATTGTGGGAAATTGTGGAAATTGTGGAATCCAAAATTGTGGCTATCATCGTCTCAGTTACTTCATTTAAAACTAACATATCTGTTTACAAATTCTTTTGACTAATAATTTTTATTATTTGCCTGAATTGCATTGAATAATGTGGAGTTATGGTATTGTAAAACGCCATGGACAATTAGTTGAGTATGTCGCTATATATAAATGAATTTTAATTTTTTTATTTAATTTAATTTTTGGTCAGCGGGTGGGCGCCGGAGAGTCTCTGGAGTAATGGAAAATGCGGAAAAATTCAATAATAAAACAAGACTTACCTGTAAGTTGAAGTTTGATTGGAATTCTATCTGTCACCAAGCACTGGGGGATTACGTGAGATAGGAAGCCACGCGAGGGCATGAAAACCAAGGGCGGGCACGTAATCCCCCAGTGCTTGGTGACAGATAGAATTCCAATCAAACTTCAACTTACAGGTAAGTCTCTTATAATTATTGAATTCTACGGTGTCACCGCACTGAGGGCTCACGTGAGACTTCAAAGCAACTGCACACATGAAGCCTTTTACAAGGCGTTCCCGTTGCCATGGTTACGTCTTGCGTCACAATAATGACCGCTTTTTATTCAGGAATAATACGTGATACAGTGTTGTAGTGTAAATCGTTCCAATTAGTGAGTTTCTTGAAAGTGTTGAAACCGGTTTGAGCCACCTTAAGAGCTTTGAAATTTCCTCCTCAATGATAATCTGTTCTTGAGGGGTAAGGGGGTTTCCCGTGGCACAGACTCCTGTTCAGGGAGTTGGGCAAATTCTATTTTGTAGTGTTTCACACTATCAAGAATAAACTGATCTGAAGTTAAACAGCGCCACTGGGTAAAAAACTGTTTCAATCGTCCACCTATATTGTCATTAGACACAGATAGGGAACGAGCTCTTACCTCAACATCATTACTGTAGCTGTGGCCTTTATTTCGGTTTCCCTTGTTTTGGTTTCCGTGTCTGGTTGGGCTTGGTAGACTGTCGATCGTTGTTTCGAAAGCCTAAAACAGGCCTCCTGCTACGATTTCCATGTCTCTTTGAATCATAGTTGCTGAAATTTCATGTGTTTCTGGGGTCATAACATGATCTCTGTGCTGACCTATGATTTGCCGCAACTTTCTTTCCAACGCGGTTGACTTCAGTCAACTCTTTCACTTCCTTTGCTAAGTCACCGCCAAACGGTTGGTCGGTGTTAGTAACAGAGGAGGAAGACGAACATAAATGTTTGTAATCATTATTTAAGTCTGGCTTCATCAGCTCTCGACGCCTCTGGTTTAACTCCAAATTTGCATTAGCTATCAGGGCAAAAGCATCAGTGGCTTTCTGGAGTATTTCATTCCCCTAAGGGATTGAGGACAGACTTCCGACCAACTTGTTTACCGCACTCGTCAAGGCACAGAGTCCTTTGAACAAGGAAGTTTGCACTTTCTGCAATTTCACATCTTGTGAGCGTACTGCTGGGCTCAAATTATCCCAAACTGCTTGATTAACTCTAACTTTAGTTAGGTTTCCGCAGTTTTTTGGGCGATGATATTTATTCATCTTATCTTGCAGCTTTTCTTCAGGTAGCCCGTCCTTGAGCATCGAATCAATTACGCTCGCCAGTTCGCAGTCCACCTCAGGACTCGTTTCTTCTTTCAAGAGATCTTGTTTTAGACTCTTTAATATCTCACTCTTTCCTTCATTAGAGGCGTGAGTGGCTCTATTGATACGGGCTTCAATTTCTGAGGATTTCTTTCAACAGATCTTGTTTTAGACTCTTTAATATCTCACTTTTTCCTTCATTAGAGGCGTGAGTGGCTCTATTGATAAGGGCTTCAATTTCTGGGGATTTCTCCGATTTTTGTTCACAGCGCTTCTTTGCGGGTGGTTCGCCAATCTTGCGTTCCCGCGCTCTCTAGCTCGCTTTCCTCTTCATGAGCGATTTCTAACTCTCCTTTAAACGTCTCAAACGCCTCAGCAATGGCATTAGCCGTACTGGTAGACGTTGCTGATAGTGTTTGGTTCAGACTATCAAATCCTTCTCGCATAACTGTCAACATGAGCTGCATATCGGCAGAAACACGAGAGGCGCCATTTATGGCTCCACTCTCTGTTGGTCCTTCGATGTTTTCGGACGTAAAGAGGATATTCTCTGCCGGATCTAGCTTCCTCTTTCTTCCTGAATGCTCTTTAGTCATTCTTTGTTCTTGTGCATGTGTTCTCGAGGAGCAAATTATTGGTACTTTAGATTATAATCTAACACCGTTCGCTTTCAAAGGCGCCAACACACTGAGCTCGCGCAGGCGCAATGCTATCTCACGTGAGCCCTCAGTGCGGTGACAGAGTAGAATTCATTTTTTTTCATTGGTGGCCTGCATGACAATAGAAGTCTAGGAAGTCCGTGATTAATTTGCAAAGCTAACCAAACCGGAAACAGCAAACAAGACTTTTAAACACAGATGCACGGTGGAATAGGGACTAAAATACTAAAAGAAAGACACTTACCAGACGCTAGTCTGGCTTGACAGACGCTAGTCGTTCTCGTAGCAAATCAATGAACATTATTTTCTCCTTGAAAAAAGGCCAGTTTCTTTGATCGTGTGCCAACAATCAACTTTACCTTTCTCGAAAACCTTCAACACGCCACTGAGTCATTTCCGAGATATTTCGCATTGACCTCAAGCATGCGCACTAAGACCGGAATCCCGGTCAGGTTTTCTGGTAAAATGGAGTCCATTATCCCAGAGTCTCTCCGGGCCCCACCCGCTGACCAAAAAGCCCGAGGACTCTGGGTACGAGATTGTATTGTTCCTCCCTAGCATTTCTTTATCATCAAGATCATTATCATCATTATTATTATATTGTACTTCAATTTATCTACATTTTGCCTTCTAGGCCAGAACCAAACTATAGTTCTAAAACACTAGAGGAGCGTTTGTTCGATTTACTTGATCGAGAGAGCCTTTCTCAGAATGTGTGCTGTTCCCAGAAGTGCTGTTCTTGTTATTGCCTGGGATTTCGCGGAGATGTTTTTCAGTGCCTTTCTTAATAACTTTATGAATATCCTTTAACAACGGGAGTTACCACTGTCCTCATCTGCCGCATGCGGGCTATTTCTATTTCCAGGTCTTTGTATTTGGACAGTTTCTCTGATACTTTAATGGAGGTGTTCTTATCACATGGTATGGCCAGGTCAAAACGGGTACGTTTCTTTTCCTGCTTATTATTGATCACGATGTTTGGTAGACTTGCTGTTATTGCTCTATCTGTCTGAATGGGAATGTCATAGAGGATAGTGATGTCATCTTTTTCTACTACTGTTTTAGGATCGTGTTCATACCGTTTGTTGTATTCCCTGGAGATATTGCAGTGTAGGAAAGTTGTGACCTTATGGTGCCGGTGGATATATTCTGTCTTTGCGAGTTCTGGGCAACCTGATATAATGTGGTCTATGGTTTCCTGGGATCTATTACAACGGCGGCAATGAGGATCAGTGCCATCTTTGATGATGTGATGCTGGTATGCTTTGGTAAGGACAGCTAGGTCTTGTGCCGCTGTAATTAGTCCCTCTGTTTCTGATTTAAGCCCGCTCGATTTGAGCCATTGGTTTGTCGACTTCATGTTAACATGGGCTTCTCTAATCCGTAAGGGGTATCTACCATGCATTGCCTAGTTTGTTCCCATCTTTTCTGCAGTTGTTGCTGGCCTTGGCGTTTTGCGGTTGCTTTGATTTTCTTTGCATGCAGGACTGCCGTTTCATCGCATGTAGGGGACGTCTTTTAAAGGTCTAATTCTCGTTTGTATTTTTCAGCCTCTCTTTGAATAGAAGAGAGCGCTTTCTTTTTTTCATGTCGCTGGACTAAGTGAAGGAGTCGATCATTGCTTGATGTCAAGTATGCTTGCAGGCCAACGGTGGTAGTCTTTGAGGTCAGTTTTAGTTGGACAAGACCTCGTCCACGGTCTGATCTTGGAAGATACAGTCGATCAGTATCAGCTTTTGGGTGATGCATTTTTGCCATGGTGAGAAGCTTTCTGGTTTTAGTGTCTAATTTATTGATCTCAGACAGTTTCCTGCATTAAAGCTGTACGTGGTCACTGGTATAGCTAAGGTGTTTATAGCTTTAATCTGGTTGGTTGCATTAAGCTCACTTTTTAATATCAATCTAGTTCTTCTGTCGTTCTATCTTGGTTGTCACTTCAACCTTC
>BLFK01000528.1:446666-455289 GCA_014634185.1 Astreopora myriophthalma
TTTCAAAGACATAATGAGCTGCGTGATTTGCAAGCCGAAATGCTAAAGATGGCCTGCAATGATGTCCAAACCGAACCGGCACTTCAGAAGATAAACGGAGAAGTGCTGACACTTGGTATGAACAGAGCAGCGGATGCCCGGCTCGACATTCATGCTCGTGGCTTCTGGGAGCGGCAAGGCTCTGCCTTTTTTATCCTAGGGTTTGCTACGCGAATGCAGAGTCTTACAGAGGCTTCACCACAAAGCAGATCTACCGCCAGGATGAGAGTGAGAAGAAGAGAACGTACACCAGCAGGGTGCTAGAAGTCGAACAAGGCTCCTTTACTCCACTGGTGTTTACTACCACCGGAGGAATGGCAGATGAATGC
Organism: Astreopora myriophthalma; assembly: GCA_014634185.1. Lineage (NCBI taxonomy): Eukaryota > Metazoa > Cnidaria > Anthozoa > Scleractinia > Acroporidae > Astreopora > Astreopora myriophthalma. The sequence goes on from BLFK01000528.1 coordinate 447,035, forward strand.
AAGAGGTATCAGTAGACTGGCTGAACTTGTATCAACCAAGAAGGGAGAGGATTACAGTACTAAAATGTCATGGATTCGTGCCAAAGTCTCATTGGCCCTCCTGAGGTCTGCGCTGCTATGCTTGAGAGGCTCACGTTGTACGCGAAGAGCTCCGCTGAACATGACAGATAACGACTTAAAAATTGATAAGGAACTAGCGAGATTTTAGGATTAGAGCGTTTAATATTCCTCATATTAGGATAGTAGAATAAGGATTAGTAGGTGCTTTGGAATCGGTAGCGAACTAGCAAGATTTTAGGATTAGAACTTTTAATATTCTTCATATTGAGGATTAGTAGGGTCCTTGAAATCGATAAGGAACAAGCAAGATTTTAATTTTTTAGTATTATTATTATTACTGTTATTCTTTTATCCCGGACTTCCGTTGATCCGAAGGAACCATGAACAATAATTTTAAAACAAACTTGACATGAAAACAAGATATTCGATGAAGTAAATTGTTACTTTTTATTTTTAATTTCTTTGACATTTTTCAGATTATTATTATTTTCAGACTATTATTTTAATCTTTCATTTCGCTGTTGCTTCAGCCTGGCTTGTTTTGCGTGAAAACGGGTTGCGATGTTATAAAAATACAGAAAAAAACAGGATAGGCAAACGCACGCAAATACAGGGGTGTCTGTGTATTGAGAAGTAATAATTAAAGTTTCACCTTATATCATGGCGAAAACTGCAAGCACGTCAGCTACTCCAACTTCCGCTGAAAGGGAAAACAAGACTCTTATTCAGTTAACCAAGTTACACAGTTTAATTTTACATGTATAGAAGATCATAACGGCAGTCTTTTAAGCAATAAGCCTCTCCCAAGGTCCCAAGATCCCAAGATATAGTTGAATGAGTCCTGTACTTGCCAAAGCCCTGATTTCATCACGTAGCAGTTCCTTATTATGTAAACTGTATATTGTCATTAGTCCATAACCCAGAAATATCGATCTGAAATGGAATGCGGCCATCAGTTTACGGATCTATTTTTAGAACGGCTGTTACTAGATTTGTGCCAGGATTTGCATTTAGCACGAGCAATTCCACGTGCCGCTCTTGGCAGCGGACCAATGAGACGCGTTGTGGTTTTCAGGCCCAATCTGATTGGCCATTTATTGGCGGAACCTCTATTCTAAATTAAAATAATAACCTAAATTGATGGTCCAAGGCCAAATAAGAGATCGAGACTTCTGGGTTACGGACTTCTGATATAGTTTAAACAACAACTCTTCGCTTTGCTTTATTGTTCAATACTTCCGAAGTCCATTGTATCAGATTAGTACATAGCTCAGTGCACGGTGGTACGAACTGAGATCGAGAGTTTATTAAAAATACAACATAGACCACTCGTTTCTATGGTTTACCGAGGCTGATAAACAATGCAGGATGTGAGAAGAACACTAGAAGAATTCTTGCGGCTCGTGATTAACGAATTCTCCCAGTGTACTTGCAACATCCCAACTGGTTTATCACGCCTACAAACCATATAAATGTGTGGTTTATTAAAGAAATAAAAAACGCGCCGAGTGCATTGTTGAGTTGTATAAGCACGCGGGAATTTTTAAGAACACGAAAGAAGTCCCTAGAGAAGCACGAGCCGTAGGCGAGTGCTTGTGGCACTTCTCAAGGGTTCTTTAAAATTTCCAACTGCTTATATAACTCAACAGTGCACGAGGACCAAGTTTTTTTATTCCTTTTATAAAATAGCAACTAACAAAACAGGCGAAACCACTTGTCTGTGTCTAGAGATTTGCACGCGCACAATTTTGACGAAGCCGGCGAGCATTATAATTCCACAATGCCCGCGCGTGACGAAGGGCGCGTGCATATGTTGAGATCTAGATATAATGCACTCGATTCGACTAATCATAGCGCGCGTACTTTTTTTGAACAATTTATAAGTATAGGAAATCGTATGAACGCGAGTGCATTCCGTGATTTATGGGCCCGAGTGATGTTTTGAAAGTTCTCAAAATTGCACGAGCCGCAGGCGAGTGCAATTTGAGAACTTTCAAAACATCACGAGTGACCATAAATCACGAAATGCACGAGCAGGTTCACACGATTTTTTATTTATTATATTCTCAACAAAATTACTCAAACGCGCTACTTTGTACGGTGTTTCCATAGCAACTTCCGTATGCACTCTATAACCTGGATTGCACTCTATAACCTATTTATGCATTCGCCATTGGCCAATCAGAAACGAGATATTTTGTTGAGTATGTAATAATGCTTTTTATTAAAAACTGAATCATTGTATAACGCAATTCAAGACTTTTCATTGGCTTAGCTATCATGGTATATATAAACAATAGCCTCCATTTGACGCGAAAATATGCTAGGATATTTGTCCGCGGACATTATCTGTTCCGAGAAGCGAACAGTTTTCCTTTTTCTTGTTGGCGCGCTTGTTGGATATGAGATTAGCTTGTTGGATATGAGATGATTATAGCCAACGAGGCGCTACGCGCCTCGTTGGCTATCTATCATCTCATATCCAACGCGCGCTCCTGGAATAATTGTTAAATATAATAATTCAAAAAACGCGAAATTTCTTTGAGTTTACTGTCACATTAAACAATAGCAGATTGACCAATCAGAGCGCGTGCATTGATTAGTAATTATATCATTACCAATAACTTGGCTCCATATGCAAGTGCGGGAGGCAGATTACGTAAACAAAAGACAGAAAACGCGAGAACTCCAAATAAAGCCTAATCCCAAGTGAACACAAGACACTGCGTACTTGCAGAAAGACCCCATAACTTTGTATCTGATGCGAACTTAAAGATACCAGTGCAGTGCTCTTCCAATCCGTTCAGCTAAAAAGCAAAGTGCTAGGAGGCCATATTGTGGCCAGTAATATTCCGACGAAATCCCCTCTGCTAACTATGGAAAAATGAAGACGAATAATTACGAAGCTACAATTATTAATAACCGACATCATACATACAACCAGCCCCAGTTATATTGTTACCTCATTGCTAAAATGGCATCTTTAGTGGAAGACCGTCGAAAAGAAAATCGTGATTCGTACACATAAACGCTCCATTCTTAGTTTTCACTCATGTGAGCAGAAGCCATGCTTTTTAACGGAAACGAAAGAAAATGTTTCCATGAGAAAAGGATTAGTTCTGGACACCAACATGGCCTCCGTGACGTCATATGCAAACCATTATATTAATTGATTTTAAGGAAGTTAGCTCTAAATGCTTTTGTGCATCCCTACTGCGCACGCAAACATGGCGTAGGTGAGGGCAGCGTACTTAGTTAACCAGATTAGCCGACGTAGTTTGCTCCTAAATGGTCGCTGATCGGTGACCCCTCTATTTTGGTTAGCTTGGGTCACTTGATCCACTTATTATTATTATTATTTTTTTTTTCAATAAAATATGAGGCTAGCGCAAAGAAGTCACGACGTTTCAGCCTCTCCAAGGTCATTTTCAAGTGAGTAAGTTTTCTAAATCAAAGTTTTCAAAGTCGATTTCTAAGAAATTACTTATTAAAATATGAGGCACTGGAAGAAATCTCATTATATGAAGTAATGGTTTTGCTTTTTTTTTTTTGCATTTTTCTTCATTCGGAAAGTGGTTGACAAAGATAGCGCTTACGAAGACGTTCGCTGAGAATTAGCTCTAATGTTTACAACACCTCTAGTGGCATGCAGTCATCTAAAACATCCGTTCCTGAAAATGTATGGATAGAAACCTTTACTTCAGAGCCCTGGCTAAGCGAAACGCAAGTCATGGTCAGTCATCGCAAGTCGAGGCAAGTTCTTACTTGAGCGGACTTGCGACAACTTGCGATGGCTTGCGACGGCGTGGCAAAACGAGACGCCCTTTGAGCATACTAGCGTCCAAACTTTGACCATGTTCAAATTCAACGCAACTCAGCGCAAGTCACTGCGAGTGGGTGGCAAACGGTGCGCACGACTTTCTTCGACCTACAAAGATTTGCGTTTCGTTTTGCCAGGGTTTAACAGCTTTTTTCTAGGATTTTCGATTGATAGGTCGACAAATTTTTTACTTTTGGATTAAGCAAATCATAACCGAACTCTAGGCGGGAAGTGAAAAAATGTCCATTCTGGGAAGATTTGCGCGCGAACGTCCCTATTACCCCAGTCGCCAACAGTTTTACTACCGTGGGAAGTCTGGGTTCTTTAAAATACGATGGAAAGCGAAACAAATGTGGCTGCGCAAAGGTTATTGTGCAGGAGCCAATTTTTGTCGACATGTCTTACATGCAAATTGTGTTTTTCCAATGATTCAAGAAGCCCAAAATATATTTTTGTATTTATTTTTAACCCAAGAATTGTTTACAAGGCACGATCGTTGCTCACAACTCGAAGAAAGACTACACTTCATATGAAACATTCCTCTCCGATGTTATTTCATGTCTTCTCGTTGACCAGCTTCGTATATGATTGTGCAGTTTGTAAAGTCTGTAAAGCGACCAAGAGAACGAGAAGTCTGTTCTCGTCAACTCCGGAAGCCACAAAGGACGTTTAGCCTCTAAAACTTAAAAGTCTGCAAATATTCAGGGTTTTGAAAACAAACCATTAAGGTAAGTAGTAAATAACAGAGGTCCCCGAAAGATCCCTGTGGAATGCCACTTGTCAGATTACGGGAGTCAGATGGGGCTCCATCCAAAAAAGTTTGCTGCGTTTGGTCATATACATATTAACAGATTGAGAGCTGATCCCATGGAGACTATGCTTTCCTTATCGCAGGCTCCACAGTTTGTAGCGCAGCAGTAGTTTAGAAACGTAACTCATCCGGGAAGTTACCATGACTATATTTGGTCATGTTTTAGGACTAGCACACGTAACCTTTGTTTTTGGGTTTGCGATTTTCACAACTGAACAATTGGTTTTGTATGTAACAGGTCGATTGCGGTTGAATGTAATTACAGAGAGTGTTTTCAGTGTCAACGGAACTACAGGGCGAATTAGACATTCCTAACTGATAGGATATCATGGTCCATGGTGTCAAAGGGTGTTTTTCTTTTCCAAATCTGGAAATATAATGCCGTTTAGAAGATTTTTATCGATATTCCAATGCAATCACGTGTTATTTTTTACCTCCAATAAAACTGCTTCAGTGGAAAACGTAGGTCTGAAACCAGGTTGGGATTCAGTTAAGAAGGAATTATCATTGAAATATTTGTATTGCTTGTTTGCAACCAAGTGATGAGGCGGCCATGTTGGTGTACAATACAATAGAAAACCGTCTCTCAAGTTTTGCAGAATAATATACCGTATTTACCCGCGTATAGGCCGCACTTTTTTAACTAAAAACAACGACCGTAGTTTGGAATGCGGCCTATACGCGAGTGCAAGAACTTGGAGGTCATTGTTATGCATAATTTTCCAACACAATAAATCAACAAGCTTCGTAAGTTCTTGACAGTTTATTGTAACATCATACAAGTTAACATCATACAAGTTTGCACTAAACAAGTCAAAATCTTTGAAGAACTTCACTCTTTTCGGTTGCAATAAGTTTATCCAGCCTCTGAACATGTTTCTTTTTTGATGAAGTCCAACGTAGCCTGCATGGAATAGCCAGTCCTCCTCGAGACCCTTTTGAGTGAACCCTTTTCCCAGTCACTTTGCAGAAAATTTCTCCACCGTTCTGAATAAAATAGGCAGCAATGCGGCTAAATTCTGCTGGCAGATGTCCCACGAGTTCATTTTCATTGGGATTAGTACGATAAACACCGACAGCAAACTTGTCATCTTCATTTGCCGGCTCCCGATCAGTTGACAACAAATCGCCGATTGTAGGTCTCCACGTCTTTCCGTACACATGAAATCCTCTTATTTCGTTTTCCATTTCATAAGTGAAAGTGGTTCCACCCATGTTCTAGTTCCTTTAGGCTTGCACCACAACAAAGTCTCGAATCACAAACAACGCGAGCGAACCACAACAAAGTCTCGAATCACAAACAACGCGAGCGATTGTTTCATTTCCACGAGCTCGATTCTGTTATTACCAAGAGGGGGTTCATTTCTTGCCATACAAAAATATACCCTAGTATATAACCATGGTAACTGAAATGTGATGCACTTGAACGAATGAAAACGCGCCAAAGAGATGCCAGAGATAAAATTTGTCTCCCGAATGCAAACTCATTTTGAAGAAACCATGAAACCGAAAGGATCAACTAGAATATCGTACACATCACGTTTCAAACTAACTGTTGTTACGTGTGTTTTAGAGAAGGGAAATCGTGCGGCTGCACGCCAATATCAAGTTGACGAGAAGAACGTGCAAAGATGGAGGCAAAACCAGAATAGAATTCCCACAATACCTTTTAGTGTATTGTTCTGTACACCAACATGCTGGTCGTTACGTCAGATGCCAACCATCAATACTTGGTTAAAACAACTCTTTCAATTAGTTTGCTCACAACAGGCAGAACTGAGACCGGTCTATAATTATTAAGATCAGTCTTCAGACCTTCTTTAAACGCAGGGGAGACTCTGACTACTTTCGAAGCACTCTAGCTAGCGCTCAAGCATCCGGAAATATGCCTGCACTAATAGAGAGATTTATTATGAAAGTTAAACTGGTGTAACTATAGGTGCCGCTTCTTTTAGTAAACGTGCAGAAATATTATCAAGGCCGCTGGTCTTATTACCTGGTATTTTCTGTTTTAAATCGATGATCTCCAGGCATGACACTTCTGATAAATGAAAAGCTTGTTCTCATGGAGTAACGAGTCTTTAAATTTATTAGACATGTCTCGAATTTCAGAGGGTAAAGATGGTCCTATTTTGAACAAATGATCAATAAGTACATTACTGATTATGACAGGGTCAGTATATACACTATCCCCTGTTTCCATCTTAGTGATAAGGGGATTTGGGCTTTTGGTTTGGGTTTGGATTTGGGGAATTAGGTGGATTTTGTAATGCGCATTGGGACATTTTCATGGAATTTGCCCAATGCACATTGCATTATCATCATCACGCACTACTGTTGTTGTTGTTATCCTCACGATATCAGAGAACGTAGCAACTAATTCAACTTATCCACTCGAAATAAACCACTTGGAACCGATGGATGATCACTAACGTGACCAGCAGCCATGACCGTTTTAGTGTCATGGACTCCTCGTCAATTTAGCGTACGTGCCGTTTCTTTAGAAACTCACCTTTTTTTTTTTGTTCATACAAAACATTTTATAACTTGGTTCTGCTACCATGAAATAGATACCTTACACTTGACATGGGATTTAATTCCCAGCCCTCTTCGCGCCCCCTTTCCTATGTGCACGTTGATTAACATCACTGGAAACCTTCAATTCCATGTTTGTTCCCCTAACTTGCTGACCAGGCTGACGCATTATCAACGTGCAAAGGAAGCCTTCAACGGATCTTGAACTACCCAGTTAAGTTTCTTTTTTTTTGGGGGGGGGGGGATTTCAACCGATTTGCTCAAAAGAGGGCTAAAATTTAAAAGCACTCCTCTACCTGACGCGTGTCAGGTTATTATTATTATTATTATTTATTTATTTTATTTATTTATTTATTTTTTGACTCGGTAACTACCGGTAGCAGCAATGAGATCTGCTTTTGAAGTTCCCAGGCCATAAAATAACAGACTAAATCTGCGGACAATCTCTTATCGCATTCCTCTCACTCACCATCGTTTGACCATGTAGCATAGGTATTCCCTTTACTGTATAAGATCTCTCTGGGATGAACAGTCTTTTCCCACTCGCACCAATCTGCACCGGAGGTCAAAAGCCATCCGGTATCTTCATCACATGCTGAATATTTCCTGTTTATCAAAAAGGTGCGACAATTTCCATTTTTATTACAATTACCCAAAATTGTGAAGGCGTTCTTGGGCTGCGTCTTCATATCAGACCAAGATGAGGAAATAAGTCTCTCAGCTGAGAACCAGTTATGCCTATCTGAGCCTGTTCCGTGAAATAGCAGCTCTTTCACAACACTGCCATTTTGGTACAAGGCCACTTTCACCTAGCAATAATATAAATAGAATATTAAGAACGTACGTGTATGGGAGCGTTGCCACATATTGTGACTTTATACTGAACTACACTTTAACTGTTTAAGCATATGTTACACTGGAAAATTTTTCTTACAACTTGTCTCCTAATTTTTTTGCGACACAAGTTGCACGAAATATTCACAATCGTTGCCACAAATAGGCATTGGTTCTACTTTTAGCAACGCTTCT
>BLFK01000528.1:465669-468169 GCA_014634185.1 Astreopora myriophthalma
ACACACACACACACACACACACACACACAAAAGACGCCAGGTATTATTTTACAGGCACCCTGTCAATATAAATATAAATTTATAGCTGTATTCGGACGAAAACGCCTGCGGGAATTTTTGTTAAAGATGAACAGCATGATAAAACGGGAGCTCTTTGCCTTGGACATGGAATCACTGACATCAAAAATGAAAAGATTGAAACTCGAGGAGAAAGTGGTGACCTTACTCAATGATTTTTGGGATGAAATGTGTGGAGATACTTTACCGAGTAGAAAGATTGAATTTACATGTGAATTCGATGGGATGGAAGTCATAACTGCGGAACTAATGGTTCCAACATTTTATTTTACGAGCGAGGAGAATTTTGGCGTCAACTTCGCTGTCTTTTGAAGTCACCGTTACAAAATAAACACTGGTTATGGACAATGATTCATCAACTATTTGTCAGCGAGTGGGAGAAGAACTATTTTTCACATACAACATGGAACACGAATGACATGTTTACCTTTAAGCAGTAAAAGAAAGAAGCATTATATTTTCAAGCATATGGATACGCCCACGTTAAGGGTGTCACGATCAGTAAAGAATCCGTTCAGACCCTACTTTACATGTAGAAGAAAGGACATGTGTAGATACTTTCAGTGGGCTGATGAAATGCCTGTGGATACGCATTCTGAAAGGGGGCCTCCAGTTTACAAACCAAGAGAAACTGCAAAGATGGATATGATGCAAAGACCCAAGCTCATGAGGCAATTTGCAAGAATAGATAAAGTGACTGATTCTGTGTAAAATTCAGGACCATCGTTTGCTTTTGAAACTTGATTGTAATAATTTAATATGTTTGTTCAACGAAATAAATTGTGTTGATATGAAATAAATTGTGTTGATTGTCTCGTGTTACAGATATAAGATAAGGATAAACAGCAAACCGGTTTAACGGGTTTGTCTAGTCTGAATACTCGTCATCTTCAAAACTGTTTTTTCTGACCCTTAAACTTGTTTCAACTCGTTTGACGGTGACGTCAATGCCTTCTCATTGGTTCTTCGCTACTCCATTGTTCTTTCCCTATATAAGCGCGACACTACCCGGCTGGTTGGGCGGAATCGTACCACTAGAGCTCAATACACTTCACTCCAAATACACTTCACTTCAAATACAATTCAAAACCAATACATACACGCATCTCATTAAAACCCCTCACATACCAAGATCTTCTGCATCTGATTAAACTATTAAAGCGCAATACCGCGGCCATCTTGGATTTACCCTCGTACACCTACGTGATGTGCATCTCATTAAAACCCCCTCTATACCTTCAAGGATTGCATCTCATTAAAAAACCGGTTTGGGTTGAATTTTCCACCGGCGGCCATTTTGAATAATTTCGTCTATCCATCCCCCTTATACTACTGATCTGAGGCCTGAGCGAAAAAAAATATCAAACAAACAACGCGCGCTTGATGACGCGTACTGACCAATTACTATAAGCCATTTAGCAGTCGGTATACCAGAGGGTAGCGTGGCCGAGTGGTCTAAGGCGCTGGTTTAAGGCACCAGTCTCTTCGGGGGCGTGGGTTCGATTCCCACCGCTGCCAACGTGATTTGAAGGCCAACATTTTGTCAGAACAGCAAAGAAAACTAGCCAACCCATAAACGAGTCTAGGGAGAGCCTTTCAAATGGAAGCATGTGGCTCTGAGCTCACTTCGGGCTTGCTCTTTGCTTGTTTTGACGTCGGCGCACACATCATGCACGCCCAGCGATGAGAACCGTACCATTGGTTTTAAACACTTCAGGATTGTTATTAGATGAACTGCTTGAACTGCCGTGGATAGCAGTCTATTTTCACTAAAGAGCGAGAGGAGGAAAAAAACAAGAAAGAAAAGAATAGAAATACAGAAATCAGTACAAATAAGATAGTAGTAAATAAATAAAGAAACGAGGAACTAAAAAACTAAGGAAGTCAGTGAACAAATAAAGAAAAAAGTAAATTAGTGAGTGAAAAAAATGTGTAAATAGATCAATAAATAAATAAGATTGATGGCTTGTACTAAGTGGACAGCAATCGGATTGCACCTCTGTCCAGGAAAGTCGTGAATTTCGGTACCTGCTCTTGGTCAGTGGTGTTAAGGCCTCTGGTGGCAGTTAAGGCGTTTGATTAGAAGCGGGCACGACAAAAGACACGCTGGTAGCGGTGGGATTCGAACCCACGCCCCCGAGGAGACTGGTGCTTAAAACCAGCGCCTTAGACCACTCGGCCACGCTACCCTTGGCCCCCTGCTAAAATAGCCCCGTCATCTGCATTGAAAGTGGTCTTCACAGTATGTTGTAACCCAGCTCAGCGCGATTCTGTAAGCCATTTACCAGTCGGTATGCCAGAGGGTAGCGTGGCCGAGTGGTCTAAGGCGCTGGTTTAAGGCACCAGTCTCTTCGGGGGCGTGGGTTCGAATCCCACCGCTGCCAACGTGATTTGAAGGCCAACATTTTGTCAGAACAGCAAA
>BLFK01000528.1:480669-481766 GCA_014634185.1 Astreopora myriophthalma
ATTTTCGACCGGCTCCTGTTAATGACTCTTAACAGTAAACCTCTCTGCGACTTTCTCCTGAACTGTCTTCTTCGCTCAGCTTCCCTCAACGTTTCTCTAGTCTGACCCCCAAAAACCTTTTACACGACGATCCTTGTATGAGCAGAATAATTTCACAACAGACCGTTTGAAGGTTAACGCCGCCATCTTGCAGGGGGTGCAAAACTACTGGGGCGAGCACGCGGTCAAGCCTAAAATGCAAATGGCTGACTAGTGGTGTCGCAACTTTCCGTGCCGAAAAAAGACTACAATATCCCGTTCGAAAATGCATTTCATCTCGCAGAAACCGTCCCTTTTCAATAGTTTTCTCTTTGTACACCTTCAACTCCGGTAGAATAGGCAAAAGATCATTTTTGATGCCTAGACAGGCGGAGGACTGAAGTACTTCAATACGACGACTTCCTGGGTTGGACGGTCTCGTCGCTCAAGGATATTCTTTCACTTTATAGAGGACTAAAGCAAACCGGCCGAAAATCTGAGCTTGTTGCTAGCGTTTGGAGCTTACGAACTTAATGCACCAGTGAATTTTTCGCAAGAACAAATTTATGGCCACTACATCTGTTGTTGATTAATGTTCTCTCTACACAAGTGTGAAATTTTCCACTAGAACCCAATTGTATTATTCAAATTTTTAACTATCAATTTCATGCTATACTTAATGTAAATAAAACTTGGTGTGAAAATTATATCAAACAAGAATAACATTCAGATTTCTAAATGTAATTTTTTGTCTCACTCTTGGAGAGTGATGTTTTAAGCTTTTGCTGTGTACAGGATGAATGGTATTCTTAACTGAAGCCCATTCTTTTAATTTTTTGTTTTCTTTGTCTTACTTCATCTGGGCTCAGGTACACACAGAAAGAACCACTTTTCACACCCACTCCAGGATAGCTAAATTAATTACAAACCAAAGCCTTTTTTTTTTCAACCTAGAGAATAATAATGATAATAATAATAATAATCAACTGTATTTATAGAGGGTAACACACAACAGTAATCACTGAAAAACTAGTGGCCCTGTAATAACAGCACAGAGACATTCGAGCGAAGAACAGAAC
>BLFK01000528.1:482438-502438 GCA_014634185.1 Astreopora myriophthalma
CAATTCAAAACCAATACATACACGCATCTCATTAAACCCCCTCACATACCAAGATCTTCTGCATCTGATTAAACTCTTAAAGCGCAATACCGCGGCCATCTTGGATTTACCCTCGTACACCTACGTGATGTGCATCTCATTAAAACCCCCTCTATACCTTCAAGGATTGCATCTCATTAAAAAACCGGTTTGGGTTGAATTTTCCACCGACGGCCATTTTGAATAATTTCGTCTATCCATCCCCCCTATACTACTGATCTGAGGCCTGAGCGAAAAAAAATATCAAACAAACAACGCGCGCTTGATGACGCGTACTGACCAATTACTATAAGCCATTTAGCAGTCGGTATACCAGAGGGTAGCGTGGCCGAGTGGTCTAAGGCGCTGGTTTAAGGCACCAGTCTCTTCGGGGGCGTGGGTTCGAATCCCACCGCTGCCAACGTGATTTGAAGGCCAACATTTTGTCAGAACAGCAAAGAAAACTAGCCAACCCATAAACGAGTCTAGGGAGAGCCTTTCAAATGGAAGCATGTGGCTCTGAGCTCACTTCGGGCTTGCTCTTTGCTTGTTTTGACGTCGGCGCACACATCATGCACGCCCAGCGATGAGAACCGTACCATTGGTTTTAAACACTTCAGGATTGTTATCAGATGAACTGCTTGAACTGCCGTGGATAGCAGTCTATTTTCACTAAAGAGCGAGAGGAGGAAAAAAACAAGAAAGAAAAGAATAGAAATACAGAAATCAGTACAAATAAGATAGTAGTAAATAAATAAAGAAATGAGGAACTAAAAAACTAAGGAAGTCAGTGAACAAATAAAGAAAAAAGTACAGGGGCACATGTCTTTGAACTGTAGTAGAGGCCTCAGTAAACCTTCTCACGGCTACTTGTTACGTATGACACCCTGCGAATCAGACCCGTGCGAGTTTCCGTCAAGTAATGTCCAAGGAACAATGGATTGGCAACTAGCGGATATGATTGTTGATTCGGGATGCACAAGGACTTTAGTACACAAACGGTTCACTGACAACAAATAGTGCTTTCACAGGGGATAAAATTACAGTTTTAACGGCGGCGAGAGAGCGAATTATAGTTCCTCTCGCTTGGATTGAATTTGTGACCATACAAGTGAAGCATATCGAGTTAGTAGACGTCATGGAAAAATTACTACCTGATTGTGTCCTGGGTCGTTCACATTTTGTACAAACCCTTTCGCGCCAGTATGTCCTCGATCAGTGAGAAAAAAATGTTTTCATTAATAATTCAAGAAATAGAGAAGCTTTTGTCACCACTAGACGTCAGAAGATCTTAGAAGATGCACAAGGTAGAGTAGACGCGCTTGTTGATCGGGAAAACTCCCTCGCTGTAAAAAGTCTTGCAGCGTGATGGCTTTAAGGAGGGTGATTTACTAGTGCTCTTCGAGGAGAAGAAAAATGAACAAATGAACGAGAAGAAATTGGACAGTGATCCGGAAATAGATCCTGATAAACTAAATAAATCACCAGTTAATATCTTTATCGGAACAGGAACCAATTGATTGCAGATCCAGTCCCCAGTGCAAACTAGTGACTAGGAAGATGAAAATCGTTCACTTGGTGAGCTACCGCGCACGACGACTGGTCACAAGTACATTCTAACAATCGTGGATTACGCTACACGCTAGCCCGAGGCCATTCCCCTTAAAAATACAAGTCCAAAACCAGTTGCTGATGCCCTCATCCAGTACTTTAGTAGAGATGAAATAGTCTCGGATCACGGATCCAACTTTATCGGTAATGTAATTATGACACACTTGTGCGAACAGCTTGGTATCTCTAAGATTAAGACTTCAATCTATCACCCGGATGCCAATGGCTCAACTTGTGGTCGAACGGTTTAATGGCACTTTGAAGCACATGCTCAAGAAGCTTGTGAGCGAGCGGTTTCAACATTGGGATAAATTTCTTCTGTACTTTTATTTGCCTACTGAGGGGTACCAGCTGAGTCTACCGGGTATTCTCCCTTTGAATTCTTGTACGAACGGATGATTAGGGGTCCTCTCGCCAGCATTAAGGAGTCCTGGTTAGAGAAGCTGCCCTCTAAAAAGAATCTGGTGAGTCATGTTTTAGAAATCCATTGACGTCTCGCAATAATGTCCCAAGTTGTTGAAGAACCGACACACGAAGAAGGCACAGAAAACGCAGAAAAGAATCTATGATGCCCACAGTTCGAAATGTAGATTGCAGGTAGGTGATAAAGCCCTGGTGTTGCTACCTACCCCTGGAAGTAAGCTACAAGTACATTGGCAAGGGCCATACACCGTCACAAAAGTGTTTGATGATGGTTTGAAGTATGGACTTGACACCGGGAAGACCCTTAAACAGCATCACATCTACCGCAACAATCTCTCGAGCAAAGCAGTGGCAAACTAGAGACGAGATGGCTGCTTTAGTAATGTCGGAGTCACCAAAAATGTCCCTAACGCATGCATGTGAAAAATGTTCCACCAATTTACAGTAACAAAACATGGGAAGCCGTCGTTATTTCAGATGAACTGTCCGAACCCCAGAAGAAACAAGTGCAGGAGCTACTGCGAGAATACGCAGATGTTTCCTCGGGAGGGCCTAACTTAAAGTGCACCTAACCCAAAAACATAGTTTTCGCTAAAATAAATCTTTATTCCTGTTTGAAACACACTGAGAATTTTGTCCTGTTTTCCACCAAATGTTAACTTTTTATAGGCTTCAAAACTGAGCCTAATTTAGTTCATGACCGATTCAGAAGGGGCATGGGTCTATTCCTGATTTGACGTCACGAACTGATTTACATGCCATTAAGTCTTTGTAAACATGCATGCAAAATAGTGTGTGACGTCAAATCAGGAATAGACCCATGCCCCTTTTGACTCGGTCGTGTACCAAATGATGTTTATTTTTTTTAGTTTTGGAAGCCTACAAAATGTCAAGATTTGGCAAAAATGGGGAAAAAATAGGCACAATGCGTTTCAAGCAGATGCAAAGATGAATTGTAGCGAAAAAAATATTTTGGGGCTAGGTGCACTTTAAGGTGGATCTATATGGTTTTTTGGCGCGCGAAGCATGGGTACGAATGGCGCGAGCGCAGTACCTTAACTTGAAGAATTTCTGTTTTGATGACGTCACGAAAAACAAAGATTTTTTAGTGATCTTAAAACGCATATTGGGCGCGTTCCAGACGGTGAATTTTTTTTTAAATTGGCACATGGATAGGGTTTTTCTTTTTCTCGCTGTTAGGAAAAAAATCATCAAATTTTATGCATACATTAATGTAATATGCGTCAAAAACGAAAATTACGAATTCCTTCGAAAATTATGTACAGATTTTCTTGTAGCTTTGTCAGTTGAAACTCCTTGGATTTTTACTCTGTTTCCCGCAAAACAAAGAAAATTCACCGTGTAGAAACGTAGAAAAACCCTCTAGAAGTCAGGTATGTTCAAAAAACAAGCCAAGCATTTCTGTCAGTGGTTGCCATAGCAACAACATTTAGGTTCTGAAAGAGTCACCCATACGTAGTCTAAGGCTGTAGGTTTCTATTATAGCCCTTTTACCGAGTGCTATGTGATAAACATTTGCCAAGGGAGAAATTATTTATGCGTATGTAATATCCAAAGCTTCGTACAATACTATATAGAGCCACCTTAAAAAATCTTGCTGGTCAGCGTATCGAGACAGGAGATGCCGTTCCATTCGTTGTTCGCCTTACACCATACCACAAAAACTCGAAGAGGTAAATAAAGAAACTGAGATGTTAGAAATAGGAATTATTCGCCCCTCCGCGAGTCCCTGGGCATCACGCATGGTCATCGTTCCTAAACCCGATGGTACAATAAGATTTTGCGTTGACTATGGAAAAATCAACACCGATTTTGCATTGACTATGGAAAATCAACACCTTCACTAAGATTGACGCATATCCCCCTCCTTCGATGGATCGAATGATTGAAAAAGTGGCTACGGCAAAATACATTACAACACTGGACCTCACAAAAGGTTATTGGCAGATACCTCTGGAGGGGCAGCAATTGAAAAATCTGCATTTATTACCGCAAAAGGATTATTATATGAGTTCCTAGTCATGCCGCTTGGTTTGAAAACAGCCCGGGCTACGTTTCAACGAATGATGTCTGACACCGTCTTGAGAGGTCTAGATTTTGCGGACCCTTATATTGAGGATGTGGAGGTCGAAACGCCCGCTTCCTTCCCTCAGCATCTTTCTGAACTACGCCAAGAATTGCAACATCTGCGAGATTGCAAATTAAATGCACGTCCAAGCAAATGTAAGATCGCTATGTCTTCCTTAGATTTTCTTGGTCACCACGTGGAAGGTGACAAAATCGAATCACGAAAGGCACTCGTTCAATCGATTATAGAGTACTCAAGGCTAAAACAAAAAAAAAAACAAAAACAGGCAAGATCGATGAGATCGTTCTTAGGTTTGGTCGGTCATCCCAAATTTTTCCGAGAGAGCTGCAGTTTTAACAGACCTTACAAAAGGTAAGACCCCCAAAGTTGAGTGGCTGGAAGAGCATGAACGAGGCTATTTGAATAGCGCTATGCAAGAATCTCTTGTTCTGCGACCACCTCAGCTCATTGGGGTGTGGGGTTTATTTCGCAAGTGGATGGGTCGGATAGGAGCCTTATAGCAATTTTAACTCAAAAGGACGAGACTGTCGAAGAACACCCTGTAGATTATGTTTGCAGAAAATCTAGTGCTCTCTGCCCACAAGGTATAATTACTTTTTCCTATTTTTGTGTCACCCACCCCCAAAATAGACTTCTTGGTGGGTGGGGGGGAGGTGTCACGGAATCTTCTTTTCATTTTCATTAGGTTAAGTTTGTTGCGTTCTTTTTGTCTTGGTATTTTGTCAGGGTTTGGTGTTAACTACCTAGTGTTAATAGGTGGTCAAAGTTTGTATTATGTAAAAAGTCGTATTGTAATTTTGTTGTTCTTTTAGTGTTAATTTGGGAGTGTATCGTAAATTTTAGATTAAGGTTATTTCTGTATTTAATATTCCGTTGGATTAGTTCTCTTAGGTTAGCACATTTGTTACTTGTATGCTTAGCTTTCTTGTTATTAAAATAATAATTCCTCGCCTAGCGAGGTTAATAACTTTGTCGGGCCGAAGGCCCGCGCTCGGGAGCTAAGCCGCGCGAATTCGAGCGGAATATATAAATTTATTTATGAAAAAAGTGAATCATTGGATAATGCAATTCAAGACTTTTCATTGGCTTAGCTATCATGGTATATGAGCTAATATAGTATGACCTCCAAATATGGTAAGTGTACGCGTCAGCTTAAGCGTACGCGTAAGTGTACGCGTGAGTGTACGCGCGAGTGTACGCGTCAGCTTTAAATTAAAAGGGAGCTAAAAAAAATTTCCTGAGGAAACAATGGCGGCCGGCGATAATCGCTTCGCACCAGAGTTAAATGAAAAAAAAGTCCTTGAACTGTTACAAAACGCAACACCAGGGAGTACAAAGAGAGCCACAAAGTATGGCATGAAAATATCTCAAGGTAGCAACTTCTAAACTAGACTTTCTAAAAGTCCTTTCCAATAATTCTTGGGTTCGACCTTTCGCGACTTACGTCGCTCGCGCTCGCCCTCGCCCTCGCGACTTCGTCGCTCAAGAAATAAGGTCGACTTGTGGCAAGTCTACTTCTAAACTTTATTTTGACAATTTAAGCATCTGTGTTTATAGTTTAGTAATGCGAAGCAAAACAATGCAAGTTGAAATTCGGGAATTTGTTGTTGAAATTTGTTGTTGAAAGTTGAAATTCGGGAAGATTTGTCTAATCATGGGGGCGTTTTTAACAAAACAATTATTCCACTAGCGCTTGTTGTTCCTCGCGTAGCGAGGTTAATAAATTTGTCGGGCCGAAGGCCCGCGCTCGGGAGCTAAGCCGTGCGAATTCGAGCGGAAAAAATATTTATATATATATATATATATATATATATATATATATATATATATATATTTCGCTAAAGGTGTCCGTGCTGTTGCCTGGCAACAGTTCGCAAACAAAGTATGAATGACGTCAGACAAAGGCAAGGTTGCTAGGCAGCAACCGCTGCCTCACAATGGCGCACTCTCATGTTTATTCATTGAGGCAGAACGTGTCCATCGAGGAGTGAAAAATGTTTAGTATTGGTCAAACACGACCAAATTCTTATGCAAATGAACCACAGGAGCACGCACAAGGGACAAGACATACTCGCCGAAGGAGAGAAACAACGAAACTCCTGAACAACGTGAATGGCGACTCAGATTCACGGCGAGCAGCGAAGAAGAAGGAGACATCAGGAAACCTCAGTGCATAGACAACATCGCTTGGCTCAGCAAAGACAACACATTTTTACACTCCAAATTAACTGCCCACCCAGCCCTTGTCATGAATTTTATCTATCTTCTTTAATGTTCCACCAAAAATACAGATTTCCAGCAAGCGAACGGGTTTCAACACCGAACTCTACAACCACACTCCATACAAAAAAACACATATTCTCCTTCAACAGAACAACAGCATGTTCAATGTTCACGTGATCACGTGTCAACCGCGTGATCTGTCCACGTGCTAAGAAAAATGTTCAAAATATGTAACGCTAATCTAAATGTCACACAACGGACAAAAAATAATCCGCGACAGCCCTAGCTTCGCGAGGTTTTGCGAGTCACGTATTTCTAGTATATGAGATGATTATAGCCAACTCGGCGCTACGCGCCTCGTTGGCTATCTATCATCTCATATCCAACGCGCGCTCGTGGAATAATTGTTAAATATATTTCGCTAAAGATGTCCGTGCTGTTGCCGGGCAACAGTGCGCAAACAAAGAATGAATGACGCCATACAAAAAGAAAGGTTGCTAGGCAACAACCGCTGCCTCACAATGGCGCACTCTCATGTTTATTCATTGAGGCTAAACGTGTAATTTCATCGAGGAGTGAAAAATGTTTAGTATTGGTCAAACACGACCAAATTCCCATGCAAATGAACCACAGGAGCACGCACAAGGGACAAGACATATTCGCCGAAGGAGATTAAACAACGAACTCCTGAACAACGTGAAAGGCGACTTCAGATTCAGCGCAAGCAGCGAAGAAGAAGGAGACATCAGGAAACCACAGAGCAAAGACAACATCCCTTGGCTCAGCAAAGACAGCACATTCCTTCACTCCAAATTAACAGCCCACCCAGCCCTAGCCTCGCGAGGTTTTGCGAGTCAGGTATTTCTAGTTAATATTTTTTTTTAAATAAGTTTATGGTGGTTAGTTGTGCGATTGTGGGAAGGGATGTGTGTGTCTTTCAGGGCCGTCGGGACTCACGTTACAGGAACGAATATAGATGGTTTTGACATGACGTCATGGTGGCCATATTTGTGTACCTAAACAAAGAAACGGCGGCCATTTTGGTGTCCCAGAACAATCGTCGGGGAATTGAACTATTGTTTCAGTAAAGCAATATGGCCGCTGGTCATGTGAGTGAAACGATCTATAATTGAATCGTAAGTACGGGATAAATTTTTGGCCAAGCCCTGATGATCTTTATTTCCTTGGAGAAGCGAGCGAAAGATGACTCATGTTTTAGTTGTATGCCTTGCAAGGGATCCTATCGAATGAAGTCCCGGACGGCTGGAATGCTCCGACTGGAAGCTGGGAGATTTCTCACGAAACGTCGCAATCAACATAAATCCATTTGTTTCGTTTGGGAAATAGATTTTCGATCTTAAGATTTGCTGTTGCTTCGGCGTTCTGCAATTGAATCTTGAATGCCAAATAACTTAAAGCAGATGCACTGACCTCTACTGTCAAAAATTAACTGTCACGTTGTCTCCAACCAACATAAAAGGTGCCCACTGGCTCACCATGTTAAAGCCATTATTTCTCATCCACTTCATGGCCTCGTGAAGAGATTCACTGGCACTTTCCCCATCCACAAGGTGCTCATAGAAACGACTCATGAACTGCTTGGTGGCTGTGTCTTGTATGGCCCACAGGGCAACCAGCACAGATCGTGCCCCTGATCCCAGGAAAGCTCGAGCGATTCCAATAACTCCCTCGGAGCTAACCTGTCCACTCGCACTGTGACAGCAGCTAAGGACTACCAGTTTGGCTCTCAGGCGAAGCCTTGAAATTTCAGCCATTGTCAATAGGTAATCACCTTCTTGTGGAAACCTTTTCAAGTCTCGTGGAGGAGAAAGAGCTATCTCCCCTCTTTCGGCGTGACCATGGGCAGCAAAATGTATCAAACTTGCTGACTGCATGTTTTGAAGAACGACCTCCTTAGTTGCCTGCTCTCCGATCAGAGGTTCAACTCCCAGCAGACGTCCAATCATCTCTGCTTCCTCTTTTGCCCCCGGCAATGGACATAATTTCTGCTGTCTTCCCTTGTAATACACATTGCTAACCTCAGGCTCACCAACAATCAGTGCACCGGTGAGACAGTGATAATCAGCTGGACAGTCCTGAATGAGCTTGAGAGTCGTCAAAGAAGGAACGATGCGAATTCTGAAATGTTCCGATAAATACTTCCCACTTTCATCTGGTAACGCGGCAAACGGAACTTTGTACAACAAGGGAGCAGGAACAATGAGGATTTCTGACTCGTCAAGTAAATCAACCACAGGAGCGATAATCATTTTGCAACACTGAACAAGACTCAGTGATTCATAATGGTGGTTTTCCTCTTCGTCGTCTTCTATGAGGCGAGAAAATTTGTTGTTGCCTTGAGATGAATCAAATGTCAAGCAATCGTCGTTTGTGGGAGCTGGCAGAGAACGATCTTCGCAGAGCTCTTGTGCAGGTATTGCACAAAAAGTTCTCAAGTTTTCATCAGCAAAAACTTCATCCACCAATCGTTTCGTGTCACTGTGACCAAAACATTCATTGATGTCTTTTCTTCGGAAAACCACAGTCCTGTTTGGCTTGATAACCCAAAAGAATAAAGTGGTATGGCAATAGGCGATGTACAGGCAAGCACAGTTAATTTCTTTAGTCATGACCTTTTCAAGACAAGTCCATGATCGGGGATCTACGGAGATTTCATGCTTCAAGAAATACTGAGCTGACATCAAGTCAGCCAGGGCTCTGGCCCGTCCAAGTTCTACAATGTGAAGTGCTTCGTTCTGATTCCCAGTCATACAAAACAATACACTGAGAGCCTCGTAAGGAGAAAGATGCAAGTTAAAAAAGGATATGGCAAATTCATCGTTGCGTCTTACGAAACTTCGCAATTCTTCGCATTTTTGAATGCTTACGAGAAGATCCGAAGCAACTTGGTCTATATCTTCATCAATCGCCATAGTCTCGTAAGCTAGGTAAAGGTGGCAACTGAATTGGAGTTCAATGCATCCGATCTTGCGACTCAATGCAAGCGCTTTTTCGTGGCATTCTTTAGCCTTATTATATGTACCAGTGTGAAATAAGTTAATTCCTAGCCTCGAGTAACTGCATGCTTCACCATATCTTTCCCCAATTTCCTTTTGTATCTCAAGTGCTTTCTGAAGATATTCTTCAGCCTTGACATAATCACCGATAGACTGAAACACAGTTCCTAAGTCTGCGTAACAATACGCTTCTCCTCTCCTGTTCCCAATGTCTTTTTCGATCAGAAGCGCTTTCTGTATATATTCTTCAGCCTTGTCAGTATCACCGGTAGATCGAAATACATTTCCTAAGTTTTTGTAAGATGACGCTATTCCGCTCTTCTCCCCAGTTACTTCTCTGATCTCAAGGGATTTCTGGATATATATTTCAGCCTTGCCATCGTCACCGATAGATTGAAACACAGTTGCCAAGTTTGCGTAACACAACGCTTCTCCGCTTTTGTCGCCAATTTCTTCGCTGATCTGAAGTGCGTTCTGAACATATTCTTCAGCTTTCACGTAATCACCGAGAGATAGAAACACAGTTCCTAAGTATGTGTAACATGACGCTTCTTCCCTCTTGTCTCCAATTTGTTTTGTGATCTGAAGGGCTTTCCGAATGTATTTCTCAGCCTTGACGTAATTAGCTGTACAATGAAACACCATTCCCAAGTTTCCGTAATCTCTAGCTTCGCCGCTCTTGTCTCCAATTTCTATTTTGATCTGAAGTGCTTTTTGAATATATTCTTCGGCCTTGACGTAATCACCGATGGATTGAAATACACCTCCTAAGTTTCCGTAATCTGTTGCTTCTCCGTTCTTGTCCCCAATTTCTTTCCGTATCTGAAGCGCCTTCTGGATAAATTCTTGAGCCTTGACATAATTAGCGGTTAAATGAAACACAGTCCCTAAGTTTCCGTAACATGACGCTTCTCCGCTCTTCTCCCCAATTTCTTGTGCGATCCGAAGTGATCTCTCTAAATATTCTTCAGCCTTGACATAGTCACCAATAGATTGAAACACAGTTCCTAAGTTTCCGTAACATGACGCTTCCCCTCTCTTGTCCCCGATTACTTTCTTGAGGTGAAGGGATTTTTTAGTATATTCTTCAGCCTTGACATAATCACCGATGGATCGAAACAGAGTTCCTAAGGTTCCGTAACATGACGCTTCTCCGCTCTTGTTCCCGATTTCTTTCCGTATCTGAAGTGCTTTCTGAATAAATTCTTGAGCCTTGACATAATCAGCGGTTGACTGAAACACCATCCCTAAGTTTCCATAACAGAACGCTTCTCCGTTCTTGTCCCCAATTTCTCTTTTCATCTCAAGCGCTTTCTGAATATATTGTTCAGCCTTGACGTAATCACCGACAGAGTGAAACACAGTTCCTAGGCATGCGTAACCGTCCGCTTCTCCGCTCTTATCCCCAATTTCTTTTTTGATCTCAAGTGCCTTCTGAATGTATTCTTCAGCCTTGACATAATCATCCATAGACTGAAACACAGTTCCCAAGCTTTGGTAACAGGACGCTTCTTCGCTCTTGTCTCCAATTTCCCTTTTGATCTCAATTGCTCTTTGAATATATTTTTCAGCCTCAACATAATCGCCGAGGGAGTGAAAAACAATTCCTAAGTTTTGATAGTCTGTTGCTTCTCCGCACTTGTTCCCAATTTCCTTTTTGATCTGAAGTGCTTTCTTAATACACTCTTCAGCCTTGACGTAATTGCCGATAGACTGAAACACCATTCCTAAGTTTCCGTAATCTGTTGCTTCTCCGCTCTTGTCTCTGATTTGCTTTTTTATCTGGAGTGCTTTCTGAATATATTTTTCAGCCTTGCCATAATCACCACCAGATAAAAATAGAGCTCCCAAGTTTCCGTAATCCGTTGCTTCTCCCCTCTTGTCCTCAAATACTTTATGCATCTGAAGCGCTTTCTGAATATATTCTTCAGCCGAGACATAATTACCAATAGAATGAAACACAGCCCCTAAGTTTCCGTAACATGATGCTTCCCCATGTCTGTCTCCGATTTCTTTGCTTATTTGAAGTGCTTTTTGAATGTATTTTTCAGCGATGGTATAATCACCGAGCGATTTAAAAACAGTTCCCAAGTTTCCGTAACATGATGCTTCCCCATGTCTGTCTCCGATTTCTTTGCTGATCTGAAGCGCTTTCCGAATGTAGTCTTCAGCTTTGGCATAATTACCAATACGGTTTAACAACATTCCATTACGTTCGTAACATATTGCTTCTCCTTTCCGGTATCCGATTTCTATGAAGATGCGGAGTGCTCTCGTACAGCTCTCGTTTGCTTCTTGATAATCACACCGGTCGTAATACAAATCCGCTAGTTTAAAGCTAATTTCACCTTCTTCGTGTTTTCTGCCAAGAACTCGGAATAGTTCACTGAGAGTTTTGCCGCATTGTATCGCACCCAGGGGATCATGCATGAGAATATAGCCATGGAAAATTTTGCCATATACGAATGTCAATAGCCGATTTACAAATTCTTGTTCTCTCTCTAAGACTTTCTCGCTTAAAAGAATCAAGCATTCGTTTAATATTTCGATGGCTTTCAGTGCGCGGCTTGTGTTGAGAAGGAAATCGGCGACAACTATACCAACGTGGATGGCTTGTAAGACTTTCTCAAACCTTTCCATGGCAATCTTTACTGAAACATTCAAAGAGAGTATAATAATAAGTGAACCAAATGTCCATTTAACAAACAGATTCAATGTCGAAAGCCTATCCGCGTGTTGTTATTATTCAACAGATCAGAGACGACGTCGAAATGTGGTAAGAACACCTAAGGGGCACACGAGCAGTTAGGCGAGTGTGTCACTGCTGTTCGTACAACATTTTAACGTCTTCTGTGATCTATTACTGAACAAACGCAAGGCAACTTGGAATCTATTCGTTTTATAGAATAAAGAAACAAAAAAGTGTTAGTATCATAATCTACGCTTCTGTCTCTAGATAGATCATAAGTAAGAACCAATCAAAGTGCGAGTTTGATTCAGCTTAACAATCTGTATTTGGTATAGCTTGGGATTTCGACCACTGACCGCTGTATTTTCGGCCCACGAGTTGGAGGTCATCGATGAACGCCAAAGCGTTGTCCATTTGCACTCCTTGGCATGAGTTGCGACTCTGTCAAAAATACTTCGATATGGTTTCAAACCATGGGGAACGGGGATCACGCGGTAGCGAGAGACTCGCTTCTCACCAGTGTAGGCGGGTTTCAAATCCTGAAGGTTTCAAATCCTGAAGTGGGCTGGCCTTGGTGTTGGTTCTCGACCCCGCTCCGAGGGTTTTTCTCCGGATACTCCGGCTTCCTTTCTCAGTGAAAACCAGCTTATTACTATTATCATTGCGATTACAATTATTATCCCGTTAAACACAGCTTCTAATTTGGCTTCCTGGTGTCTTCCTCTGACATCAAGTCATTTATAGTTATAACCAGTTATAACCTTAAGTATCTAAGACTTTGCGAAGGATTCAGGCTGTGCACACTGATACGATCCCCACACTGTACACGGATAGGCTTCGTACGTTTCGATGTTTTCAAAATCGTTTTCTAGACGCAGCACCTAATCTTGTTGATCCCACCCTGTTGTTGTGTACCTGATCCGCTCCAGCCAGAAACTGATTTTGTCGGCAATGCTTCAGCCAGCCGCAGTCTTAACATTAGAAGCTAAGTCGGGGACTTGCACCGTATTCCGAGAATTTCAAACCCAATGGTTACGCATTCAATATTTATCATAAATATTGAATGTGTAACCATTCGGCTTGAAAGGCATGATCAATACCATTTACAGATTTTTTGACCCAAACAAATCAGTAACAATCCAGTACTGCCTAACAGCCATACAAGACTTGTAAACGCCTTACAGCAATGGAACTAAAGGTGAATCAAAACCATCTGATCGATCACGGCTCTTACCCTTACTAATTGAAGACAACCGAAACACAACTGATTCCAATTGAGCTGTGACGCCACGTATGGTGATTCTTCCAATTGTCCCTGTTCTAGTTCGAAACAAATTGGATGGCCACGTCTTTCAACAACATTAATTGGCACGTTGAGGGTTGAATACATAAGGCGCGCGTGGATTCATGGAGGCAGGTTCATGGAGGCAGGACATGTACTCCCGAGGTCCGCCATCTCGATTAAATTCCTTCTCATTTTATGGCTACTATATCGCTGGAACACGGTTTTAGGGGAACAATTGTCATCGTTTATCGATACCAAGACATTGGTCAAAAACAACGGAATGCTACGCTGCAAATCCCGTGCGAAATTACATCATATTAAATGCAGCAAAGTTAAATCAAGCGAATTTAAACGGCTATATCAATAGAAGACTGCTTACATCAATAGTTTGCAGAACAACCGTGAAGTACGTAAAGGAAGCCGAGCTACTCATTGCCGATGCCCTCTCCAGAGTATCGCCACAGCCAGCCCCACCCGAAGGAGAATTCCCACAGTCAGACATCCACCAGATCACAAAGAATCTCCCAGCATCACCGATAAAGCTTCCACAGATTCGCAACGAGACAGCCAACGACCCAACGTTAAGCAAACTCCGAGAAGTGATGCATGAAGGTTGGCCTGCGACCAGAGAGAAATGCCCCAAAGCAGTCCACAACTACTGGAACTTCCGCGAGGAACTCACCATTGAGGACGGCCTCATCCTGAAGCAAGAGCGAATAGTCATGCCTACCACGCTCAGGCGTGACACTCTCAACACCATCCATCACGGACATCTCGGATAAGAGAAGTGCCTTCTACGAGCCAGATCAGCAGTATTTTGGCCAGGCATCACCAAAGATGTCACCAACCAAGTCCAAAACTGTGCCACCTGCCAAGCACATCAAAGAAAACAACAGAAGCAGCAAATCTTACAGCCTGAACCACCCTGCTACCCATGGCAGATACTTAGCTCAGATCTGTTTGAGTTCAAAGGAAACCAATACCTCCTGATACCTGGCAAGTACAGCAAGTTTCCAATCGTTAGGAAGCTCACCAGCACTACCTCCCGTGCCATGGTTCAGACGGTAGAGAATATCCTCAATAAATGTGACGAGGAAGGTGAAGATCCCTATCTTGGACTACTATCCTACCGTACGACACCTGTCAGCAGCAACTTGAAATCTCCAGCAGAACTGCTAAACAACCGCAAGTTCAGGACCACACTACCAATGTCCAAGCGCGTAAGTATCAGCGACACCACCAGTAAGACAAAGGAAGAGCCGTACCAGCGACAAAAGCTACAAGCATTTTACTACAACAAGACTGCTGGACCGACGCTACAACCATTACAACCAGGTCAGCTAATCAACATCTATGACAACCACACTCAGAGATGGGAACGAGGCACAGTTGTCAGACCTGCGAAGGAACCAAGATCCTTCATCGTTCAGAACGACCTAACAGAAGGTGTGTACCGTCGCACTCGATCACAGCTGAAACCCAGACCCGAGGTACGGGACGACAGCACCAAAGAACCACCACCAACTGCTCCTGAGACAGCAGTACCGCAAGATAGCTCAGCTACCTCACCTCAGGACGGTCAAGCCTACACAACAAGATCTAGACGCACTTCAAAACCTCCAAACAGACTAGACATTTAAATACTTGAACACTTGAACTATGTTGAACACTACCGTATAGTCATGAACACTATCATCAGTTATGCATATCATTCTTTATACGATCGTTACAATTTGTTTGTTTAAATGAAGGGGGATGTAACAGTATCTGACGTCATATATGATTATGTAACTCAACGATTTCTCATGTCACGCGCTTTGATTACGTAACGTGTAATTTAACACGTGCAGTTTTGGCTCCCGACATAGGCTTTTGAAGTAACGGCTGAATGAACCATTTGAGTTATACTTCGAGTCAATTTACAAGAACCAGGCTTAACTGCGAGGATCATAGGTTCACGTGATTTCATATCCGCGGTTCAATATATGATTCATTTCACATATATCACTTCGTTCGTTGATTCAATTATCACGGGAACATTTGAACCCACAAATGACTTGCTCCCAACATCAGTGGCTTCATAGCTCAGTTGGTTAGACAGTCTCACCGGCATAGGAAGTCATGGGTTCAGTAGTAGTAGTAGTAGTAGTTCTTTATTTAAAGTCGGTTAAAAATCTTCAGTAATAACACTAGTGTTTTAATTACAATCATTTTGCAAAAATTGAAATAGCTATTAAAAAACACTGATTTACAAGACAGCCGAGTGAGAACGGAATGTTTCAAATGCGCGGTTGATTTCCTTCTTAAACTACCCAATTAATCTGATCGCCCTAATACTTTCAGGAAGAGAGTTCCACACTAAGGCACAGCTATAGCGTTTCAGATAGCTAGTACGCGGCTTGGGTAAGGTTAATTTACGGAAGGAATCACGCAAGTTATAGTCTGTGCCTCGCTCACTAAACAATTCACGCAAGTACACTGGGGCTAACCCGCTGAGGGACTTAAACATCATCATAGCTTCAAACCCCGTTGAAGTCCTGAATTTTTTTCAGGTTTCTCTAGCAATTGAAAAATTGCGTTCATAACTGCGAGGATCATAGCTTCACTTGGTATCGTAAGAGTATTAGTTGTGGGACTACCTTGATCAAACTTGTAGGGGACTGGAAAGGAGCAATGGACAGGAGTACCATCGTTAGAATCTTGTCAACAAATCTATCTAAGGCAACCGAATCGCTCTACCCAACCTTTACTTTTGGCGAAACTTAAGGCAAACGGCTTTGCTGACTGTGCAATTGGTCTTATATCTCTGATAGACGGAATAGAGTCCGGATAGGAAAGGGCACCATGATTGGTTGGAGGGAAGCTGCAAGGGGATGCCCTCAGAGGTCAAACTTCGGAAATGATCTGATCTATAACATACATACTGATCAGTTGGAATTGATAATGTATGCGGACGACCACCAAGCTTACACCTCCGGAAACAGAATCGAAGATGTCGAGAGTATTGCGAATGGTGAAGGAAAGGTTCACGCTGGTACAAGGACAATTTACGCATGCGCAATCATTAAAAATTTCAGTCCATGAGCCTGGGACCGAAGTATAAAAACAAAGAGAAGAAAATTGACGTGAGAAATGGCCACATAGAAAGCGACTCTGAAATTAAATTGCTAGGAGTGACTATTGACGAACATCTAAATTTTAGTCCACATACTTTTTAAGATTCTTCTAATGACCTTTGAATGTTTGAATGGCTTAGCCCCTTCATATTTGTCAAACCTAGTTACGAGGTACATTCCTTGGCGCAACTTAAGATCTGCAAATAGTCATCGTCTGCTCGATGTTAGCTACAACCTGCGAAACTCTGGTTTTCGTTCTTTTTCAGTGGCATCTCCTAAGTTGTGGAATGACATGCCACTAAAACTTAGAGACTAAAAATTTGAACAGTTTCAAGAAAAAACTCAAGACTGATCTTTTTATTATATTAGTTATATTATTTTTACTTCTTTCGTGGAAATTAAGAAGTTAGCCATTTTACATTTTAGTCTTCTTAATATTGTGATTTAGGTTAATGCTTTTATCTGTACTGTAAAGCACCATTGAACATCACTGGAAACGGCGTCATATAAATACGATATTATGTGCAGTTTATTAAAACATCTGTTTGCATTGCTATTAAAGAATTTGGGCGCCCAAAAAGCGTAACCAATTGCTGTTAATCCCTCAAAAATTACAATCCGCTATCGATATTATATAACTTACATAATTGTATATCCCAAGTGTCTAAATGTAAAAGTCTTGTATTGTCTTGTAATAAAATTCAAAATTGTCGTCGGGATTTGTCTTTAAGACACCTTGTTTTTTACCAAACAGTAGCAAAGTACCTTATCTAGATGCTACATAGACTTGCCTCGGCGCTATAAGCTGGGCTTGCCTTTGAAGTAAAAAACACATAGAGACACAAGTCCTACGTCCACTCTACTAGGCCGCCATTCTCCTTCTTCCTCTTCTTCTTCTTCTTCTTCTTCTTCTTCTTCTTATTATTATTATTATTATTATTATTATTATTGTTATTGTTATTATTATATTGGAGATGTATGTAATAAAGCATCTACGAAGATAGGAGTTTTAATGAGGCTCAGAAATATGTTAACTATACCAGCTAAACTAAGGATTTTTATGTCCCTCATATTGCCACAAATAACATACTGTTGCACGGTACGTCACTTTTGTCGGGGGTTGGACACCAGGATGTTGGAGCGCGTACAGGAACGAGCGTTAAGTGCCGTGTACTGCGAGACAAGGAATTCATACGACGAGCTCCTGAGAAGGGCTAAACTCTCGACACTAGTCTGTCTCCGACTGCAAGATATAGCCATAACTATGCACAAGAAAAAGTGCAACCTGACTGTGTCCCCCATATATACCTCAAATCTTTTTAAAACGGATAAATGTCGATACGGAGTCAGAAATTCTGGTGACTTCTTCATTCCACGTTTCAACACAACCACTTATTAATTAACTGCGATGATCATTCTTCACTTTCATCTACAACCGCAGTTCACTCCTAACGGGAAATATGAACTCACTAAATTGACCTCGCTCCCAATTGGTAGAGCATCGCACCGGTATCGCGGAGGTCACGGGTTCGAATCCCGTTGAAGCCCTGATTTTTTCAGGCTTCTCCTTTCCAATTGCTTAAATTGGAAAATTAACTGCGATGATCATTCTTCACTTTCACAACCACTTATGGGAAGCAGTTAGTTTAAGGTACTTGGGGCCTGTGATATGGTGTAAATTGAGTATAGAAGTGAAAGAGGCCAATTCAATTCACGATTTTAAGAAGAAAATCAGAAAGTCAGACCTCCAGTACATGATTACAGGGAGCCGTAAGAATTGCTAACTGTGATCTAGTTAATGTATATTCGAGAGTAAGTGGATTGTATATCTTTTTATACCTTAGACATTTTAATATATGTAAAATTTTAAGTACTTAATTATAATGTAAGTTACGTAGGTAGTTGGGTGTCCCCAATTAGTTCACAATTGTGTGAGCTAGATGACAAGACAAATTGATCAAGTTGTTATTATTATTTTAATTTACCCTTCGCCCGTTATTGAAAAGCGCAGGGTAGGGAAAGATAGGGTAGGGTAGGGAAAGATAGGGTAGGGTAGGGTAGGGTAGGGTAGGGTAGGGTAGGGTAGGGTAGGGCAGAGTAGACAAGAGTAGGGTAGGGTAGAGTTGAGTAGAGTTAAGTAGAAAAGAGTAGAGTAGAAGAATAGTCGCTGGATTGTTTTCATCTTTGATTAACTTAAGTCAAGCTAAATAAGTAAATTTTCTGCAATGCTCTTCGCGATTTAAACCCATTCTCACAACTCAAATACTCACGAAATTTTAAATACCGCTATAAATGTTTAAACCGGTGAGAAACTTTTATACCAGTGAGAAGTTCGTCAACCGGGAATTCTCTAGGGACCCTCTGTCCATTTAACGGAATTATTCCCGATCTTTTTACCTCTTTTTGTCAAGATAGGTTCTCTGCCTTGACTGGTAACTTTACCCTCCTCCTCCCTTTGGCGATGTTTCGATTTACCTTCGTCACTGTCTTGCGAACTCCTGCCTAGGCTAAATTCTGCCCCCCATATCTGAAAAAAGTGGTTGTTTTAAAAGGGAGGAATGTTTACGTTTTAATTCAATGTCTAGCTGCACTCATTTTGTCTGTATTCTCGGTTTGCTGGGGAAGAACTCACGTAAGCGGGATATTATACGAACTCGCGATTGACCAGCTTCCAGTCGGCTTGGTTGATAACTCAGTTGGTAGAGCAGGCCACCGTAGGAGTCCTTTTCGAGCCCGGATTCGTTGCGGGATTCTATACAACCGTTTAAGTTGGTACCTTAACTCTATATAGCATTCTAACTTCAAAACAGAACCCATCAAAGCATAAACGTCGCAAACTAGCGCAGCAGCATCAATAGTTCAACACCACTGGTCAATTTGTGCTTGGTTCAGATTTCAGTTGATTTTGCACTTCAAAACATCTGCTAGTATTTTTTTCGGAGATAATGGAGTTCATTAAATTTTCATGGACTCGCTCCAAAATTATAATTATGAAATTAGGTATTGCTCCAACAAAGGATCGGTGCTATAAAATGTCATTTAGTCAGAGATGCACCTAGGTTTGAGAAACGCTTAAGCCAACAGGCCATTTGCATGATCGCTTCATTTTACTACCAAGACCAGGATGCTTGGTAAAACTGCTTTCTTTTTGCCACGTACATAATATATTAGAATGAAATGATATAGCATTTATATAGCGCATTTTCTATGGAGCATGTATTCAAATGCACTTTACAACACTTTGTGGGGGACTTTGCCAGATTGCTTTATGGCGCAGTTTACAATGTTAAATCTAAGTAACTAGTAGAATTCACAGGTGCCCCAGAACAGAATGAGTGACCATCACACCGCGGACTACGTCCCCTACTCTTCTCGAACAGTATGTGGGTTCGTTAACGTCCCAAACAAGTGTTGTCTGACGGGACATACGGTTTATCGTCCTTATCCGAGAAAACTAGAAAGTCATTTTCAGATGTCATCATTACAAAGGCAGCACCTTCTGCTCAGT
>BLFK01000528.1:507438-509814 GCA_014634185.1 Astreopora myriophthalma
TCCTTTGAAATAATTATTCTGCCCTTCTCACAGTTTGATCCCCTTCCTCGCTCTGATCGATCATCGTTTCTGACTTTTAAAAGGTGTCGTAGAAATAACTGTTCCATTACGGCTTTCACTTTTCGTTTTTAGCCACAAGAAGCAAGTGTTAAGCACTGAACTAAATAGATTTTCCGAGGCATTTCGATGAAAAAAACGGGAAAAGAACGGCGAAATTATGGAAATTTGGGTTCAGTGGATATCTCGCCCTTCTAGCGTATCTAATGTTTAACTTTTTTACCTTCAAGCTGGATTGCCTTATGATCACTGGTCAAATCCCGGCAACAAGGCGAGGCTAAGACTTGTAAGAGGACTTGGCAGTCACTCCCGTACTCTGTTCTCCACAACGGCTGAAGAGATTCTGAGTTAATGTGAAATTTTGTCTACCAATAAACGGATGATCATGGATACCCCTAAAATAATAACATTAACATTTAACATTATCCATTCGTTTTCCAACATTATCCATTTTCGTTTTCGAGTTATGTTGCATCATTGTCTAGTTTAGAGCTTATTGTTTTCGAGTTTCTGGCTCAAGTTGTTTTGCTTTCGAGCATGGGAAATTTCGTCTTCGTGTTTTGGTTTTTCATACTTCTCAGTGATTGCTCTTATAGAGGTTAAATTTAGAATCTTTGTTAGTTTTAAGTTACATTAAGTTACATTTTTTTGTAATTGTTTTTCTTGTATTTCCTGTAGTCCTTTTTATTGTGTGCACGGTAGAATGAGTTTTATCGTAAGTATAAATGTATTCCTACTTACTACTTATATTACTCACTTCCCTTTTTGAAAGTTAGCAGCTCAGGGCATGAATGCGAGATCGAAACTGCTTTTCGCTTTTGAGCTGATTCATTGAAAAAAGTCTCTGCATGTAATGTCTCTTGTTCGAAAACAAACTTCCCCTCGTCCAGTCTGTCGCTAGGAAAAGGACTCAGGTGCCGGCTCCATTCACGTTAGGGACCAGTCGTTATTTAGAGGACCGGTGCAGGCATGGGGAGACCATGTTCAAATTTTCTTGACCCTTTCCTTTGTGAAGCACATTGTTTTCTGAACCTTTCCGAATATGCAAGCATAAATGTACCCACCCCCCCCCCGCAAATTTCTTTTTCTTTCCCTGTATGGAAATCATTGACCCTCCCTCTATCATGTATATCTGCACCGGCCCTCCCTCCCTTTCTTTACAACGAAAGACAAAACAACAAAAGAGCAAAAACAACAAGAGAACAAGAGAAAGATATCTTACTACTATGTAGTATTTCACCAAACTTTTAACTCCCTCTTTTACTATGACACCAAAAAATAAAAAACAACAACAATTCAATTGTAATTTTATAGGTACTAAATGTACAAGAAATAGAACTATTCAAACAAACCACAAACAAAATTAATAAATAAATAAAAACGCACGAACTGAAATCTTGACCATAACTACAGCCACTACAACTCACGATTCGCTATGAATAGTATTCATGATTCACTGTGAATACCATGGGTAAACAGTACCGCACGAACTACAGGCACAACGCAATTATCGGCATTACACGAAATTCAGGTACTACACGAACTACAAGTAGTACAAGAACTACGGTTTCCACACGAACAACAGATACTACACGAACTACAGGTAATACACGCACTACAAGTACTACACAAACTACAGGCACTGTGTTGGGAACTTGGTGTTTATCGTCGTAAATCAGTGGGATTTAGTTTCCGCTGCTATTTCGTGCCTGGAATATTCGGTTTCATTTCTGAGCCCGCATACTCAGCAGTAGTTAAGTGGGTTTAACCAGACCCCCAAACCTCGATTCCATGTTCATAAATTTGTATAAATTAAAAAGGTAAACACAATGGAACAACCAGACCCAAAAACCTTGATTCCATGTCGCAAAAATTAAGATCGCATAAATTAGGGTTGGGCTAATGAGACGCATGTCACGTACGTACACGAGGGTTGTTCATCAGTTAGAATGGCAAGGAGGGGGCGTGCATAAATTAGAAAACAATGGGGCATGTTTGAGCACAACCCCAGCCGACTCGTGAACCAACACGTACAAAGTTTGGCGGGGAACATATATTTTCGAAAGGGTTTGAGCGCGCCCGCGCGCGTGTAACGATTGTGTGACGCAAAAACAGTGGGTATATAATTTTGGCGGCGAATATGCTGGCTTGGAGAGAGCTCTGTCCTGCTCTGGAGTTGAAGAGTAAATGAGAGATTACAGCGGAGTAAAGACATAACTAAAAGCTACAACAGGTTGCAAAAATAGTGGAGACACTTTATCTTCTTGGGGCGGTATTAATTCACCTCACCTCTCGCACGTTGTGGCCCCCCTCCCCCCA
>BLFK01000530.1:5807-23798 GCA_014634185.1 Astreopora myriophthalma
TTTTTTTTTTTTGCTCTTTGCTTACCTTGCCTTGCACGTATGCATCGTATGCCTAGCTAATTGTGAAGTAAGGCAGCCAGGCATAATAAATAGCTACAAATAATGGCCAAGATCAACCCTAATCTATCTCTAAACCTTTTTTAGGCTTACCCGTAATTTAGGCTTCATCTAGACTTAATTTTCTCAGCCTAGGAGTAACAAGAGGCTACAGGTAGCCTATACTCTAGCCTCTCTTTTAGTCAATTTTCGATTGAAACGTGATTAAGCATCATTCATTTTATGGTAGAAGGCCGATAGGAAATACTAGGCGACCATGGAGACTGTTCAGTGATCAGAAGCATTCCACAACGATAGCCATAACATCAAGAAAACTCCGATCATCGAATTGACTTCGTCGTAGAGACCTAAAAATTACAATACGCATTGATTTGATTCAAACTTGGGAAACGGATGCTTGACAAGTTTTTGCGATGGCATTTTGATGACATTTGACCAGCAGTCATTGTACGATGAAAAGAAAGTAGCTGGCTAAAGATGGCTGGCTGGTGTCCTAATGCAACCGGATATGCAGAAGTAATGGTTTCCGGTCACGTAAAGAAGGTCCTAACAGTTTTTTTCCCCCTTCGGATGCGACGCTTGCCTAGATGGCCTTGTGGACATCGCTACCGCCTCTGACACAGGAGAGCGTGGGTTCGAATCCCAGGTCGTACACTCATTTGAAAAGACCGCTCAAACTGATATCGATAGTAATCGATAATTGATTGGAAAATCGTGACCCGAAAAAAAAAAATAAATAAAAGTCAAACACAAAAACATAACTCTAGCCGCCTACGGCTAGAGTAATAATGCTGATTTATCTTGCTTCAAACATACGCCTCACATGCTTCGCAGTTTGTACCTACCCACATACCCCAATAAATCCATGTCACATGTTATGCATGTATATGCCACTGTCATAAAATGCAGCCTTTGAATAAATGGGATTCTTACAAACCCACCCTCTATCCCCACCCCCACTCCTTTTAAATACAGACAACAACCACTAGACACATGACCATTAAAGCAGTGAAGAAAAAGGAAAAAAAGATAAGATAAGATTGAATTACCATTTCCTGCTCCAACTCTTGTTATTTCACAGAAAAGTTGCCAGGTCCTTGAATCATGCCATGGTCGTTTTTTACGGGCTATCCTTCCCCCTAATCAAGCTATTCTGTGTCTTTGAGAACCAACACAACGTTCAAATTTATAGTAATGTTACCATACGGGATGATAAACGCTCCATAAAGCCTACATTCATATTTCCTTCTCATATTTCTTTTGGTTCTCTCTTCGTTCACGTAATCCGCCATCTTGAATAACCTGGGAACGAGGCTGCAGGAGAGGAAAAGGAAGCGGGGATAGCTGGGGGTTTTGGGGGGTGGGGGAGGAGTATTAAAAGTCCTCAAAGGTTCCATGCAAGGTTCCAATGGACTCCGTTTGTAACAAGATGTTAGAAACACAACGTCGGAGGACTAATTTCATGTTTCTTGAAAACTTCATGTTTTTTGCTAATGTTAAAGAATTGGAAAAATCTAATCGCTACTTGCATTTTGAAATAATTTTCGAACGGATTTTTAACCAATGTGGTATGGGTGAGGGCAAATTTGGATAGGACTTCAGAGGGCAGGGAAGCAAACCCTCACCTGCCCCTATGTTGTCATGCCCACTTGTAGATCAATAGAGAATCTCCTAGTGCCTGCATCACCCCTCAGAAATTGGCAGATCAGACAAGACTTGACAGGATTTCTGAGTTGGAATATTTAATGAGAACAAATGAACACAGAGCTACTCAGAACAACAGAGTGAGAGGAGCCCAAACATGCAGGGAAGTGGTTGGCTACATTTTTTTAAACTTACATTTTATTTCATTTTTTTTACAAAATAAACTATTTTTGTTTACAATTTCCTAGACTGCAAAACAGTCGGTTTTGACCAAGGCAAAAAAATATGGCTGTTTTGCAGTCTAACAACATCCCTGTCCTCATGTTTGCATTTAGTGAACCAAGTTAAGATAAACAGCCACATTCATCATGAAAAATTAAAAGGAAATATAAATGTTTCAATGCATCCAGTATGGGAGTTGAATATTCGTTAAATGGCATTCCAGTGCGCAGTGTTATGCAAGTGTACTATTGGTCACAGAATAGGTGCAAATAGAGTCCCCTTGAATGTTTAGTGATGGTTTTCCATTGGCAGGGTAGTTAAGTCTATTCATGCAGTTTCCCCACATTGGGTTGAGAAACCAAAGACCAGAGACATCTTTCTCTTCCCAAAAGGTACAAGAATAAATTTAACTACTTTATCTGTGAAACCTTGTATACATATGAATGCAAACCACTGCTTACCATGAAATCAGACTCAATTCAGGCAAAGTTATTTACAGATTTAGATGTTTTTCATGATATTACGCACACAAGAATGCTCTCTATCTAATGATATTCAAACCTTTTTACAACTTTGTGAACACTAACCTAGACACCAGACAGATGTCAAATTAAACTACAGCCACAGGCCATGTAGCCTCATGTTATAAGAATCATCAGAAGTGTGGTACATTAATCCCAGGGAGAGACACTCTGGAATATTAGTGACAAAGAGGTGCCAGTGATTCTGCTATACGTAAGATGTCTAATATTCTGAATGTGACCTGAAAAAGGGACCATAAAAATAAGAGCCTGGAGCTCGTTTCTCGAAAGCCCTGAAACGTTTTGGGCATATTTCGGATGCCATAACTTTATCTGTATCTTGCAACGCAAGACGTTTTCAGCCCTAAAACTTTGCAGTTAGTTTTGTCTTTCTCATCTTGAAAGCAAGTTAAAAGACAAGATATTCAGAATAAGTGCATCGCAGTTTTGCAAATTGCATTTTGGGCCTGTAGACTTTTCGGGGCTTTCGAGAAACAGGCCCCTTGACAGTTAGAGACAGTTGATGTGTCAACCTGTTCCCCCATCAAGGCACTTGTAGACAACTCCATGGACTGTTTGAGACAAAACTGATCCCTCAGATATGCTTTTCAACTCTAAATATCCATGCTTAAATCTTCAGACAAAGAGAAAGTTTAGTCAAATATTCTTTAGAAAAAGCAAACTATTTTAGGTTGCCAGTACCCATTGTTTTTCTTTGTGTAGATCTTCAAATAAAGTCTACACTGTAAGTAATGTCAAGGGTATTAATAGAGAATGTGTACGTTGATGTCAAGGTTAGAAAAAACCCATTTCAAAGCCCAAAACGGAGAATAATTTGTCTAAGCCTGTCACTAATATTTCAAAAGCCCTCTGCTGTTTCAACTCTTTCAATTCTAAATTTATGCAAATTAAAAAGAGAAGTGTGTTGAGGGTATTTGTATGAAAAACAAGTTTGAAAAGCCTGTTTAAGCTACTGATGTTTGCCCTGAGGACTGGTAATGAAAGCAGAAGCTCCAGTCATGGTTGCCTCTGAGGGCAGGGGACCTCACCATTTACACAAACTACCTGGATGTAAACTTAGTACGTAAATATTAATGATGTAGCACTTGCTTTTAATGAAAGATGGATAACATAGAAACTGTACCACTATCAATTGGAAAGCTCATAAAGAGCAGAAATAAAACACCAATTAAGTCAATGCCCCATAAATTCTGAAACATTCCAAACCAAGTGGTATGTAGCATTTGACATTCCAACTGGAATTTCCAGATTGTCGGTGTAATTTACAATGACTGGTTGCATTAATCCTTTAACTCCCAATAGTGCCACTTATAGATTTTACTCTTCCTAACGCCAGACGATTGTATTCGTTACTGGGGGACCCAGTAAGGGTTAAGGCCACACTAGGATTATGTCACCCTTATCCATATAGGCAATGGTAAATTTGTGCACTGGATGTAGAGGCTTTTTCTGCAGAAGGTTGCGCCCATTGTCTGTAATAAACAATGTTAATAAGAGCAAATACACTTCTATACAAACTTCTGTAGTTAACAAAGAAAAGCCGCACGATAAAAACTTCTTCGGGAAAGATTTCCGTATAAGCCCATACATTTACTATGCATGCAGAATTATTATTATGATAAAATTTAAAGTTATTCAGTTCTCAAAGGAGCACTATTGTTTCCGCTATTGTTTAGATTGACAAGGAACTGTATGCATAATAAATGTATGGGGTTATACGGAAATCTCTCCAAAATACATGACAGATAATCTATACTCACGCTGAGCATTCCCTCGCTGAACGATCCGGTAATTTATCGAGTATCAAGGCAATTCCTTTTCTTAGAAGAACCACTTTGAGATACGCCTTCTCTTGCTTTTCATTAACGGTCCGCCGAAAAAAACTAGAACTACCACCCACAGTAAAGCATTAGCGTTAAAAGAAGACAAGAAAAGGGCGTAAAAGATGACACCAGTTTACTTTCCGCATATCCGCCATGTTTATTTGATTTAAAGCTTCATATACCATACTTAATGTATAGAGGCCGGCCACGGGATCGGATGTGTTAACCATGTGTTGCTACAAAATGAAAATGCGCATGCGCCAACTCAGTAATACTGCAATGAGTAGCCCAGAACGTACTTATGGAAGACACGATGACTACAGTTCCAAATATATATCGCTCGAAAGTATTATACCTGATAGAATGGACCTGAGCTGCGAATACGAAAGGGATCTGTCACACATAGTCTAGGGGCCGACATTTCTCTTCCACACTGCCTATCGGGGATAGGCATCCGAAAGTTGCAAGGGGCCCGCAAGGACTGGTATAAAAAGCGATCTTCGGGCCGAAATCTCGGGGAGACTCGTCATGGTACAACGCTCTGGCTTAAATGTCCAGAAGTACCACTACTGGTTCTGGTTTTGCTTTTACGGTCGCTTTTACGTATTTAGTGTACGCATGCGCAAATGCCTTTGTGATACACTGGGTACCATGCAGAAGATACGATGATTACACTTTAATAACAGAATGATCATCTCCGTTGGCAAGTCGCTCCCACGTGCACGCGCCCAGTCTCCGCTCGTTGTCCCTTTCCCATCTGGGAGGATACCAATGAAAAGGTCCTTAGTACGGCTTTGAACAACACCAAAAGGAAAAAGTCAAAATGTATTTTTGTTGTTGTCGTTGTTTGATAGCCCAATTCTCGAGAGAGCAGCTCTTATTCATCGATTTACGTAAACCAGGCGTTGCCTTTTTTGTGTGTAATCCCTCGGCTTTTTTGATGCCGTTTCGAAAAAGATTCCTTGCATACCAATGAACGCCTTCAAAGTGATAACGTTAAGTAATCTAATTTTGTCACTGGGCAGATGAGCGGGTAGTAAAAGACGTGATGAGTGATAAAAACAAGCGTTCGGTCTTTTGAACAGGCCCATTTTAGCGCAAATAATACTGAGACCTAGGGGTAACTACCTCCGAAGGACGCGGACAGATTTTATCAGGCTTTGTTGAAAAAATTGACGATACTTACAGATGGCTGATGCAAATGAAGACATCAACAACAACGTTTTCTTGATGGATAATAGAAGCAACGGACGCAAAGAAGTGCAAAAAGTAGAAGACAAGAATGTTGATGAGGTGAGCTGGGTTCTTCCCTGATGGGTAAAGTTGAAATCCTTGTCGAAGTCCGTTATGTTTGACGCGATGGCAGCACACACTAATCCACAATGTTCTCGGGGCAGGCACAAAGGTTCGACTGTAAACTTTCTTTGCACAATTTCTCAAGTATTTCAATGGTTATAAACAATACTTACAAGCCATCCTCGTGGAGCAACATGTTGGAAAAATCGTCTGCCCCGCAGCTAATTCTCTTTTGAAAAGTTTGTTCTTGAAGCTAAATTATACTTGATTGGTGTTATCCTGTACAGTTTGACGAGTATGGAGATCACGACAAACTAGTTAGGTATTTTTCGCTGTAGTCATCAGTAGTGCAACGCTACAAATCAATCCAAATTTTTTATTTAATTCACAGCTTTTAATTCTACTATCGCTTGTTAACTTACCGGC
The DNA here is from genome assembly GCA_014634185.1 of Astreopora myriophthalma. NCBI lineage: Eukaryota > Metazoa > Cnidaria > Anthozoa > Scleractinia > Acroporidae > Astreopora > Astreopora myriophthalma. Next base: position 11,818 of record BLFK01000530.1, read on the forward strand.
TTCTGATCTGTCAGTTGTATCACGAAGACTCGATTATTTGTTGATTTTCTTAATTATCACTTACTTATATCACTTGTAATATTAAACGGAAAGTGCTTGAATTGACCAAGGATCGCGTTACACTGTTAATGATGCACATAATTTATAAACTGTGAAGTTACTTCTCGGCTACGAGTACGCTATCAATAATCTCTGGATTTGTCTGGAAGATAATCAAAGGATTAGCGGAATTAACGAGCGTCCATGAAACGAGTAACAAATGAGAGCTTTTTTTCGGTGCAAGATTGCTGGATTACTCATTTCTTCAGTTTTGACAAAAAAACTCCCGTAAAACCAAAGCTACGAAAATTTAAAAATTCAAACTTTAGGCCGAGAGGAGCAGTCGTGATTTCGGCAAATGTCAAACTTTTGTTTAACCAAAGTCGTTTTTTGCCCCCCATGCAAGTTAAATCAAATCGAGTTCAGTCAACAAGGTACACAGCAACTACAGCAATTATGATGCCAATAGCTCTATCTTCCGCGATCGGCTGCGATCAAGATCGCGGACGATCGCAGGCGATAGCAGCAGTGTGTTTTCATATAATCGCAGACGATCGCAGATCTTTTTTGCAATGCGCGATCCGAGATTGTGTGCAATCATATGGAAATCAGGCTTATTAACAAGGGTGTCGATACCTCGTTTACTTACGTGAGCTTAAAAAATTGCTTCCCGGCATAAATCTGGTGGCTGCGGGTCAGCATTGAAGTAAATCAAGCCAATGTTGTGCACGGTAAAATTTAGGGTATTCTTCTAGACCAAACTTGAAAACATTAATTTTGCTATCGTCAGATTACCCATCTGGAAGTGCGCATCAAAGAACTTACGGAACAGAACGTGAGGCTAAAGGATAAACTTGTGGAGAGCCGAAAAGATGGTGAAAAGACGGAGCGGGCACTACTCTTGAGTCAGCAAAGGTGTGCGGAGATTGAGAGATTGAATGATGGAAACAAGGAAATGAGAGAAAACATCATAAAGAAATTACAAGAAGAAAAGGAGGAACTGGACAAGGAGGTTCAAGCTCTGAAGAAAGACTTCTTAAATCTTAATATGACTGATACCAATTATGATGCTGATACAACAGAGATAATCAAGGAACTTTCTCAAACTAAACAGGAACTTCAAGAGAGTATGGAAAATTGTTCATCGCTTCAGAAACAGAACGATTCGTTAAAGCAAGATTTGCCAGCGGCTGCAAAAAGGATACAAACCATGTTAGGAGAATGCGAATTCGAAGAAAAGAGCGAGTGGGAAAACAGTACCTTGCTTCATAAGTTAGATCGCATCCGAGAGAAGCTTCAAGAGTATCGCGATATCTCTTCTGGGTTAGAAAACGAAGTCCGGATTTATAAAGACAAATTAGAATTTTCCAATAAGCAACTAGAGGCTCAAAAAGTACAGATAGAGGAGATGAAAGAAACTTACGATGTCATGCATAAAGACAAGATCAAACTTGAGGGACAGTTGTTAAAGATACAAATTAAACTGGAAAAGTCGCTGGGAGGGAATTTTGATGACTTAGAAGCCGAAAACCAGCAATATAAAGAACGAATCGAGGAGCTCGAAACGAAGATCTCTGACCTCAGGAACGACAGAGAAAATAAGAGAGGAGTTATACCCAAAGAAGATACACTCGATTTAGAATCATTGAGTAGTGTTGCTATTCTCCGGAAACTAGTTGAAGATTTGGAGAAGAAGTTATCTTTAGTGAGTCGGAAACTTTCTGAAGCTGAGGCTTGTCTCTGTACCAATCAAACACAGGTACAACAGTTAAACTTGCAGCTCAGGGAATCCCTGGACAAAATCGTGGACCTGGAGTCACGCTCATCGGGGAACAAAGACATCGTAGGAATAGTTAATACCGATTTGCAACTGCAGCAAGCCAAAAGGCAGGCGCAGGAAATTCGCTTCCAATTACAAAGAAAGGAAAAAGAGTGCAAAGACCTTGAAACGAAGTTAAAGGACACACGAGAAGAAATACACAAGTGGGAAATCCAAACAATTCTTGGAGAAGCACAAAGATCCCAACTGACAGGGCAGCTTGAGAACGAAAAAGAAAAGTTTTTAAAATTACAAGATGACTATTCAGCCTATCAGAAATGCATTTCAGAGCGGATATCAAGCGACGAGTTTTATAAACAAGAACTTACTAACAAGGATACCATTATTGCCGAGCAGAAGATTACAGCTGCCGACATGGAGTTGAAATACCATGAGCTGAGTGAACAGTACAATGAAATACAAGAGTTGCATGAACACCATAAAAAGGAAATCCAAGAATTTGAAGATGACCTGATACAGACTCAAAAAGACATGGCTGATATGCAAGTGGGTGTAGCAGAAGCAGAGACTCAAATAGAAGAATTCAAACAACAACTGCAGACTGCGAACAAGACCATTGTTGATCTGAATTCGAAGCTTCGGATCGCTGAGCAGGATGTAAAGGAAAAAGAACACCAGATCTCGGCTTTGACGACGCAACGACTGACAAGAATGAAGGAAGACCTAGAAGAGACATCAAGAAGGAAATCCGGTGTAGAGCATAAACTCCAAGAAAGAAGTTCAAACGCGAAAGCAAAAGGTATTGAGGATAATGCCATGCGGAACCAAATTGAAGAACTCCAGAGAGAGTGTGATGCACTCAGACAACAAGAGGAAGAAAGAGAGCTTGTCCTGGAACGACTCAAGGACGAGAATAGCTCACTAGAAACCGACTTAGGTGCAGTGAGAACTGAGCTCTCTTACAAGGATTCTCTAAATGAGACAAGCGTGGATGAACTGAAGAGACTCGCTTTGAAGCTCAAGAACTCTGAAGACGAAATCACACGCCTAACAGACTTGTGTGAAAAGGCACTTGGAGAGAAAGGAACACTTGAAATCGAATTGTCAGTAGCGCACAAGAAGATAGAATCGATGGAATATAACGTGAAGGAGAATGAGGATAAGGAAAATAATCTAGTGAAAACTCTTCAGGAAGAACGCAAGCAGTATGTATACAAGGAAGCAGATATGGCCGCCTATCGTTCCAAGATTGCGTCACTAGAGTTACAATGCGAGGGTCATGGGAAAGAAAATGGTGAGCTTCGCCGTAAAAATGCAGATCTTGAGACGAAGGCAACCGCGTTAAGAAAACAACTGGAGGAGATTTTTAAGTCACGAGACGAAACAATTAGAAAAAAGATGGAATTGGAGGAAAAAGTATCGGAAATTCAACAGGACCTTGAAGAATCTAGCAAGGCAAAATCACAGCACAACGACGAACTGGAGAATCTATGTGGTAAAGTGGCCAATTATGAGGTGCAGATTGAGACGTTGAAAAGGACAAACGAAGAACTGAAGGAGAGAATTGTTGAAGCAAATATTCGAGCTGCCAACCAGAGGGACGAACTTATGAAACTGGAAATTGCAGCAACGGAACATCAGAAGGTACGACAATCGACCCAGTTGGACTTGGAACAAAAGAGTAAAGACTACGAAGACATGCAGAACATGATCAAAGGATTACATGCAGAGTTGAATGAAGTGGAAAACGATTTGCTTACAAGTAAAATGTCTCACGAATTTGCCCTCGACGAAAACAGCAGGTTAGCTGGAGAGGCACAAGAACAGAAAACTAAACTGGCGCACTTTGAAAAGCAAGTGTCTGATTTAAACGAAGAAAATCACAAGGTAAACGTCGATTTAGAAGCTCAAACCTCGAAATTGAATAACCTAAATCTAAAGTTAGCAGTGGCAGGGAGAGAAAAAGAGCGTTGCAAAAATGATTTGCAAGCTGTTCAAAAGAAGCTACTTAAGATTCAAGAGGAACTACTCCTAGCTCACAATCAAGTACGAGAGAAAGAAAGGATTGTCCAGAGCTACAGGGCAGAAATAACGGAAAAGGACAGTCAGATTGAACAACTCAAAGGCATGAAGGCATCCATTGAGGAAAAGAACCTCGCTTTGAAGAAGGAGTTGCAAACCACTGTATTTTATTACGAAACCAGTGAGTCAAAACTAAAAAGTACTCAAGATGAAATTACGAGCTTGAAAAAAAAGCTGGATCAATACGAGAAAACCGTAGATAACCTTCTCAAGGAAAGAGATGTTAAGGATAAAGGAAGTGATGATTCTGCCCATCAGCAATCCAATGTTTTGTTAGAGAAAAATAGAGAGCGACAAGCCGCCCTTGAAAAGGAGATAGCAGCCAACAAAGGCAAAATCTCAAGACTGGAACATGACCTCAAAATGTCACGCCAAGACAGCCTTGACTCTCAAACCGAACTGTCAAAATGTCAACGACGGCTGGAAGACCTAAAGGCTAGCCAACAACTTTGGGACAGGGAACGACGGGCCCTGCGAGAAGAGGCGGTGGAAGTCGACAAGAAGATGTCAGACCTAGAGATAAAATACGAAAATGAACAGAAGGTTAACTTGGCATTGCAAAGCCAAGTGGAGGACGCAGCGAAAAGGGGAGATTCCAATAGAAACGAGATATTAAAGCTTAGCAAGCAATGCGTAGAGCAAAAGATTGGTCTGGATGCAGCAAGGAAAGAGATCGAAAAGAAAAACAGCCAGATAGAAGACTTGAAGGCTGATAAGGCACATCTGGAGGAAAAATCGGTAGAGTTAAGAAGCCATCTTACTGCTGCCATTGGTGAGTGCGAGAAGCTTCGTGGAGGACACCAGCAACTTCAGGACGAAATCATTACTCAGCAGAAAACTGCCTCTAATCTTAACGATCGCCTGCATAAAGCGATTAAAACTCAACAAGAGACCCAAGAAGAGCTCAAGCTCAAGAGCAGAGAAATCGAGTCACTCAATGAGGAAATAGAAGAAGTCAATAATGCCAGAGATGAGCTAAAGAACAGAGAGAAGCAACTGGAAAATTATCTCAGTAAGCAACATGAAGATCTCACCGCTGCTGACAAGCAACTTTCAAAACTCCACGACGAACTATTACACAACAAGAAAGAATTAGCGAGCAGACTGAATGAGTTGACGGACTTAAAGGCTGACAACTGTGAGTTAAAAGAAGAACTCGACCACAATAAAGATGCATTGAAGAGGTTGAAAATCGAGTTTCAGTCAGTTCAAGAGAATATGGCTGTCGCAGATTCGTCTTTGCTGCAAAGTAACTTGTATGACGAAAATGATGTCGAAGCGGAATTGGAATTACAGCAGGTGAGAGACAATCTTAAAAGGGCCGAAGAGAATCTTCAGAAAGGAGCACAAAGGGAAACTGCTTTGCAAGTTGAGTTGGAGAGTCTCAAAAACACCACCGCTCAGCTGCAGAACAGTTTGCAGTCATTAAAAGAACGAGAGGAGGACTTAAAAGAGCGAAGCGATGAATCAAACAGAGAAGTCCAGAACGTTAAAAGCGAATTGAAGAAATCTAAAGAAAATTTGAACGCAATGACCAGCCAATTAGAAATGGTACAGAAAAAGGTCGAACAGCTGGAGACACAAAATAACCGACTAGGGGATGTCAAGGGTCTCCTTATGGAAGAGTTAAGAGATGAACGAGGGAAGACAAGAAGAGCTGAAGATGAACTTCTTCAGGTACAGTGCAAGCTGCAAGAACTACAGACTGAATGGGATAACCTAGAAAAGGAAGCGGAAGATAAGGAGACTGCTCTAGACACAGCCAAATCGGAAAAGAAATGTTTGGAGAAAGATGTTCAGACGCTTCGAGATGAGCTGTCTTCGATGCATGCCTTGATGAATACAACATTGAAGAAGGACCGAGAGCTCGATGCAGAGAATTTTAAATTGAAGAAAGCCGTAGCGGACTACCAAACACGAAAAGGTGGATATGGCCATGAAGAGGGCGAGATCAGCAAGGTTACAGCACAGCATCAAAAGGTGACCAAAGACCTTCAACGCCAAATTCACCAGAAACAAACCGAAATTTCTGGATTAAAAGAAGAACTGGAAAACGAACGCAAAAAAATAACTTATGTTAAGGAGGACAACGAAGACCTTCTTAAAGACCTCAGAGGACAAGTTGATCATTTCAAGAGGACGTTGTCTGCACAAGAAGCACGTATTTTGACCTTGGGCAATGCAAAAACAAATCTGGAAGCTGCGCTAAAGAACGAGGCTTTAAAAAGCAAAGAGGCGCAAGACGAATTTGAAAAGAGTGAGCAGAAACTGAAAGGAGTCATCCAAGAGAAAGAGAATCGGATCAGTGAGCTGGAATACGAAACTACAAAACTAAACGAAAGAATTTGCAAGTTACAGGCAGAACGAGCGGAGATTAAAGCAAGTTCAAGCGAGCAAGCGAGTTGTCTTGAAGATGCACGGAAAGAGATCAAGCTACTTAACAATGAGCTTCTGTTACAAGGCCGAGTTATCACCACACTCAAAACTAGAAATGCAGTGTTAGACGAAGAAAAACAAAGGCTTAAAGAGGACTTAAATAAATTAAAGAGGCAGTGTTCCGAGCAAGTAATCCAGTTTGATGCTTTAAAGCAGGAAAATGAGAGATTACAAGGAGAATTAAACCAAGCTAGTACTCCCAAAAGCAGCCCTGTGAAAAAGCCAAAGATGTCACAGAATACAGTAGAGCCTGACTTCAACAGCCACAAAAAACTCCTTGAAATGGAAAGCGCTTATCGGGATATCGTGCTTGAAAAAGAGGATGCAGAGGACAAGAATAGAAGCTTGGTAGAAAAGTGTGAAGAACTGGATCAAGAACTTAATGTATCCCTCACAACAAAAGATTTTCTGGAAAAGGAAAATGCATGCAAAGACAGACGAATAAAGGAGCTTGAAGATTCGTTACAAAAAACTGAATACTTTGCACAACTAGAACGGAATGAGTTGCAAGCCGCTGTGAAAGCCAAGAATGAAATGGAATCCGATCTTAAATCTGCTCAAGACGCCAAACGTGGACTAGAAGAGTGCATCGCCGCACACGAAGAAATGATTGAGGAAATGAAGGACAAAGTAGCCGAGGCTCAGCAAAATAATGCACAGTTAGAAAACGCTTTAACTAACAGCCAACACAAATTGAGCTGTCAGATGAAACGAATGTCGGAGCTGCAGAAGAAAGTTTCTGATTTAGAGAACACGAGACAATCCAATGCAAGCAGCATTGATGAGCTTACGCGAGACTTACAGTCCAGTAAAAACAAGATGGCAGCGCTCGAAGATCAAATATGCGCCTCTACAAGGGATCAAGCCAAAGCGAACTTAACAGTCAAAGAAATCAATGATAAAAATGCACAGCTAAAAAAGGAATTGCAACAGTTGCAGAGCCGTTTGAGGGAAGAGAGCCACGACCGAGAAATGCAAAGAAACGACATGCGCGAAAAAGAAGAAGCGCTGAGGAGAATTCAAAGACAAAACGAAGAGCTTGAGAGCGAAATCTGCGCGGCAACTACGGAGATGAATGCGAAGACAACTGAATTATTAACATTGATGGATAAACAGGAAGAAACACTAAAAGAATTGGAGGCTTTGAAAAGGCAGGTTCCAGAACTCGAGTCCAGTTGGATGCAGGAGAAAGGAGAAAACGAGAGGCTAAGGTTAGAGATGAGCGCATCAAAAAAACTATACAATGATTTGAAGATTGCCTACGATAATATCCTTGATGAGATCAACAGTTCTCAGGAAGAGATTGACGAGAAAGATTTAAAAAAAGATGCGGAGGTGCAGAAATTAACAACCGATAAGGAGCATTTAAACACAGAAATAAAACGGCTGAACAAAAGAATGGCGTTGCTGAAGGAAAACAATGAAAAGATGAACAAAGAAAAGAAAGACGTTGAACAAAAGTTGAAGATGATGCAGCAAAGATTGTTGGTTTTGGAAGCAGACGCAAATACCGTTGATACCATAAAAACGCTTCAGGGAGAACTCGAAGAAAGCAAACAAAAGATTAATGACCTTAATGCGATGTATGAAGCTGTAAAGGTGGAACGCGATAACTTACGATCTGAGAAGATCAAACCGATTTCTCCGAGACCGACCAGTGCATATCTCGATTCACTGGCCCAGAAGAGTAAGATCGAGGAGCAATCTTCAGCTCAAAAGGACATGTTTGAAGCGCAGGAAAGAGCATCGCTGCTTGGAAAGAAACTAAGGATCGCAAGAGAACGGCTGGAGGGATTAAAGACGTCTCCATCAAACAGCACAAGCGAAGAATTTGGATCATCAGAAGACGGAGGAGTTCCCGAGGTCTTCGGAGAAGGAAGTGAAAACCCAGAAATGTTACAACTTCGTATGAACTCCCCGTGACTCTATCAGTGCATTTGAACCGATGTGACTAAAAAGACAGATGAGTCGTGGTGGTTCCATATCATAGCTTTTGACTATTAAATTGGTTCGATATCTTAAATCTCTGAACAGACATCGAATCTTGATCTTTTCTTGGTCGAACAGAAAACATAGAAATTGTTGTTCGATTTGAAACAATTCACTTCCCTAGAAGAATTAAGAATCATAACAGAATCGGCTTAAAAGATAAACACCACGCTTTATAGTTCAACTCATTGGTTCCTTTTTGGAAAAAATGTATGTACAATCACGTACAATGAACCATCAGTGAATTTGCATAAATTACCACCCTTTTTGAGTTGTTTATTTAAGTATTTTGCAACAGAAATACCAAACTAGAAATTTTAGTGACATTTTCTTTTGTTTGTAGAGGATGTTTCCCTTGGGGAGAACACCTTGTCCACAATTAGAAATAAACTAACAAGTGTTTCTACCACTCCACACCACCCAATCAATTCCATACCACCCAATGAATCATAAAGGTATGACCAAAGAGGTGACAAAGCAATTCAGTAAGAAAGGTGGACCAAACAGAATGTATCAAGTTTTTTCGAAACAAATGAATTGTATTTTCACACGGTCCAATAACTCCACGCTGCAAAGAATAAGGACGCTACTAGTAGCTCCGTATTGAATTAAATGTCATTATAAGTGTTTCACCAATAAACGCGCACGTCTTATATACATACTTTATGTTTCGTTGTTTGTTTTTGAAAGACCATAGCATTTGAAGGGAGTTAACTGTGAAGGTATTGTCTTCCTTAGACATCAGTGAGGTGGGAAGAGGTCCCTAACCTGTCTAACAGACACTACAAAAAGCTTCCTTCATCCAGAATGAAAGATAGTATGGCCTGACCGCATCAAAAAATGATCCCTTTTTAAAATGCTTTTAGCCGATAGTAGTTAAGACCCACTGTAATTCAGCCTTTGCAGCTGAATTGAAAACAAATGTTCAACGCACCAGAAGGAGAGCCTTATTATCTATCACACTTTGCCCCATTCGAAAAAGAGGCAGGCGAGACGGCGACCTGAATATAACTCCACCTACAAGTAAACTCGAGTAGAGTACTTCTCGAGAAGGTTCATAAACGAAATAGCGGAAGTAACACTACCCTTGACTTTCGGTAATGTTCACTTTCTTCCAATCGCGACCTTACGATGAAGCATTTGCGGGACAGATGTACTTTTTTACGAACCGACAAAGCACTATATAACTGAACGCATGCACCATTTTTCGCGAGAAAAAAGTCGCCATTAATCGAGTGCTTGATGCGATTAAACAATTATCAGCAGACGCTATAAATTCACACATTTCAGAACGCGAGGAAGTGACTGGACGAACATGTACATCTTACAGTGACTTACTAAGAAGACAAGTTGGAACATAGGCTGTCCTACTCATCGCGATATATATACCTAAATACTCCGTGATAGTGCGTCTTTTTCAAGCGGTGGTAGCACTAATAAACGAAAGCATGGTTTTTACGTCGATAAAGACACCAAATTTGTCTGGATTAGAACACCAGTCTTCGTAAGACACTACCCCTGCGAGAACAAACTGTCCACCAGCCCTTGGGCAAACTAATGGTGCCCCTTTTTCAACAGAGCAAACTTGGCTCTCAGCCATAGAGGAGTTAACGCAGCGTTCGTACTTGCTGATAACCCCGCCATACGATGTGTTACAAAGTTCTGTGGAGGCTAATTCGACTTGTGCTTGGATTAACACACCAGAGATGTTTCCTTGCTTTTCGTTAGATTTCCAACCGGTCACAAAGCACAAGGATCCATTAACTGGAAATTCACTGTCTTCATCTGGTAAACACACAGTGGTAACACGCTGATGAAGTACACCTATTCGTTCCATCTTCAACAATACAATACGGCTTTGAGGGTTGACGACAAGACGCTCGACCTTGATGGTCTCTTCGTACCCTTCAAGAACCGTTCTTCGGTGTTCTCCAAGTCGAACTGCCCAGTCTTCGGGTCTTTCACTCGCGTTCACACACCCAGCAGATGATATTACCCAGTCCTTGTCGATTAGAGCACCGCTACACGCGTGCGTGCTTCGGAATAGCAATTCAACTTGCCAAGGCCAGGAGTAAGGACGGGCCTCACCTCCGCTGACCATCAGAGAGCCGAGTGCAGACGACGAAAATCGAATCCCACACTTTGGATAACCTACAAATTATAGCAAGAAAAGACATTGTTTAGAGCTCTCTTATTTCGTAATGTTATAAGCGTTTTCTCTGCAAAACGAGTGTAGTGAAAGTACTCAAAAACGTTTTCGGTACAAAAAGTGTAATATTCTATAGCTACTTCCCCACAACGGCCAGCTCTGTGAAATGAACGGTCAACCCTGTCCCATCATTTTTCAGGAGACTGTTGCACAGAAAAATGACTACCACTAACACAATGCTTACCGTAGAGAGTGCTCTCAATGAAGGGTAGCATGTAACGCACGTCTAAATACACTCCATATTTGTTTGCTCGTGCGCATCCTTCACCCCAACTAACCACGCCCGTCAATACGAAACTGCCATTCTCGTTCTCACAGGCCAACGGTCCTCCACTGTCGCCAGAACACGCATCTCTACCACCAGCTGGAAAGCCAGCGCACAGATATCGCTCATTTATAACGCCCTGGTATGAAATGTTACTGTTACAAACTTCTTTTGATACCAGGTTCACCTCGACTTCGCGGAGAACCTCAGAGTACTCCCCAGCGTTCTCTTGTTGCTTTCCCCATCCAGTTGTAAAACAGGTTTTACCGGCTGGGAAACTGGTTTCCACATCTGGAAGACATATGGCGTGCACTCGTTTGTGGAATACCGCTGGTCTCTTGAGCTTGATTATCGCTATGTCGTAATCGCCTGGGTCATTGAATCCGCCCAATGTAAACCCAGGATGAATCGTTATATTCTCAATATCGATCATTTCTTCAAAGCCTTCGAATATCGATTCATTGTGTTCGCCAACCCTGACTTGCCATTGGCTTGACTTGTTGTAGCGATAAAAGCAATGTGCAGAGGTCACAATCCACGAAGAGGCAATCAGAGATCCTCCACATAAGTGTGCAGTACCGTTGAGAAGAAGATCGACTTGCCAAGGCCAGGAGTTGGGGCGAACTTCACGTCCCCCAACGATGCGTGATGTTGGAGGAGCGACTGGGCGCATTCCGCAGGACGGATAACCTGATGTAAGAAGAGTTTAGTTTCACGTTTAGCATGCTACCTTGTGTATGAGAGCGCCCTTTTATAGTTGGCGAAAAGCAAGTCTGCTTAGTGGGCCCAAGGGTTACACAAAGAGTTCGTGTTAGAGTGGAGCACAAGACATAAATCACCTCTTGCTGGCGTCTCCTCCCTCGCGAACTTTTGTCTTACCCGCCTTACAGGTATCCGGCAGCTCATACCAACGTCGGCCAGATTTAATTTGATAAAAGAGCCCTTAAAACCTTGATTAGAGCTAATAGCGAAACCACAATCCAACGACAATTAATTTAGACGCTACATTATACCTGACTGGTGAATAGGTTTCTTTGCCGGCTTTACCTTTCTCAGAATATGTTATAAAAATTCACTTCACATCATTGGTACGTCAAGCCGGGTAACTTTACAGTCTTCAACCGACTAGGGATCAATCTCCCTTTAAGATATTACGTTGGCCCAAGTGAAGAAACGCAAAT
>BLFK01000531.1:1834-4334 GCA_014634185.1 Astreopora myriophthalma
TAAACAAGTGACAGTTACCATGGTAACTACCGTAAATCCTCTATTAAGCCCCCCGGGGGGCTTAATAGAGGATTTACGGTAGTTACCATGGTAACTGTCACTTGTTTAGTGAAATGTGAAAACAGTAATTTTCTGCTAATCTGCGAACCGCTGAAAATAATTTCTAATGGTGGTGGATGTCTTTTCCATTTTAACATCTTTTAATTTGTGGCAGCCATTTTGGAGAAAGATCTGTTCTGAGAACTACAGTGTTGAGTTGAGGCAACAAACGTGTAAATGACATTCAGACATAGCTACAACCACATTATTAAAAAATACTTGACACACTGGATCTTATTTGGGCTTCAGTACACCAAATGCTTAAATCAGGTGGTCAATAAATTGTTATTTTCTCTGTGTGCTAATTAGTCTCAATAGAGTAGTTGGCATGTGCATAATTTCAAAGAGTTTTTGCTCTAAAAATTGACAAGCCTAGTGACTCCAATTAGCAATAATTATTAGAATCGGCCCTACATGGTGTACCACAAAAAAGGTAATGAGATCACAGAAATTGTTGGAATCCTATGTTCCAAACATTCACATGGCCGCAACATTTCTTGGTGTGAATGGATCTGTGGCCATTTCTGAGTCCACTTCAGCCTTTTTTTTCAAGTGAGTCCAAGTGTGAAAGTTTTGTGATGATCACGTAGTTCTACTTTTCATACGACCAAACAAATTTGAATTTCATAAGAAAGACTTCACACGTGAAAACTCACTTTGAAAAAGAGGCTGATTTCAGAACACGGGAAAAGTGTATTAGACTGGCTATTAAAAGTTGAGATTGAAATCTTTATGATAATTCTGAGTCAGGGTTTTTTTTTTAGATAGCTTCAATTCTCATTGTGCTGCTAATCTTTATTCCTCTGCAGCAATCTGATCCCAACTCTGGAATTAAAAACCACATATCTTATGAGAATTTTCAGCAGAGATCTCCATACTCTCCTGCAGGTAAAATTTCTGTGTTTTCATGTTCCACATAAGAGATGGGTCTTGCATTAAGAAGCCAGACAAAGCTCGATACCACAACCAACAAATCAAGTGATAGACTTGAGAAAATGTACATGACTTGTATAGAGACATATGCGTTATTGACCAAGCGTGAGGTCAAAATGGCTGGATATTGGCCAAGTTCTTTTTTTGCGTTTTGCGCATAAAAACGCCAAAAAAGAACGAGGCCAATATCCAGCCATCTTGACCGAAAAAGCTTGGTCAATAAAGGATTTATTATATGGCTTTCGGGGAAATTTTTCGCGCGGGACACGGCGGGTGGCCCCAAGCGGGCAAGATAACTCCATCTTGCCCGCTTGGGTAGCCAATCACAGCGCATGATTTGGTTCATCTTTCCCGCTCACGGAGCTAGCCATATAATCATGAATGGTATTGACTCCTCCAGATTCCTCATTGGCACTGTTCCTCTAAAACAGAGGTTGTAGGTTTGATTGCTGCCCGGGACTCTGATTTAATTTTCAGTTGTACCTTTGCCTGTTGCCAAGTAACAAGCATGTAACCTTTCTCTTGGGTGCATTACATCATCGCCATCGTTAATAAGCTGAACACATGTTAAATAACAATAAGTATAGGAAATCGCATGAACGCGAGTGCATTTCGTGATTTATGGGCACGAGTGATGTTTTGAAAGTTCTCAAAATTGCACGAGCCGCAGGCGAGTGCAATTTGAGAACTTTCAAAACATCACGAGTGACCATAAATCACGAAATGCACTCGCGTTCATGCGATTTTTTATTTATTGTATTCTCAACAAAATTACTCAAACGCGCTACTTTGTACGGTGTTTCCATAGCAACTTCCGTATTGCACTCTATAACCTGGTTTGCACTCTATAACCTATTTATGCATTCGCCATTGGCCAATCAGAAACGAGATATTTTGTTGAGTATATAATAAATGTTATTATTGGATGAACCTGAGTACGATAGGAAAGATTATGCTGTTCAAGATGCGTGTTATCCTTTGGCTGAGGCGGATAATATTCCGTAAAACTTGTGTATAAGCCGCACCCCCAAATTTTAAGCATGATTTCGAGAAAAAAATAAGAATGTGAAAAAAGCAGTCTGGCAAAAAAGTTGTCTGGTTGTTCCCAGTTGTTCATGATAAACTTGCCAAAATGTAATTTATGTTTATTTCAACTCATAAAATATCTGTTAAGAGCTTATCTTAAGGTGGCTCAAACCAGTTTGAACACTTTCAAGAGACTCACTTATTAGGACGATTGACACTACAACGCTGTATCCCGTATTGGCAATGTTGTGGTACCATATGAAACAGCAGTTATTACTGAATAAAATGCGGTCATTATTGTGACGTAATACGCAACCATGGAAATGGGCACGCCCTGTAAAAACACCCTATATTTTGGCTTTAGTTGCTCATATCTCAAAAGCGAACTCGGTGACCCCCATTTTTATTGCTCGAAAGTGATCAACTGACCAAGATGAAACTT
>BLFK01000531.1:11834-20746 GCA_014634185.1 Astreopora myriophthalma
CTCCTTGGCGACTGTGTTGCATCTTGGAAGGAGATAGCGAGATTGAGCCAGTCAGAGACAGCCCACAGCTTCAACTTTTTCGATAATCAGTGAACAACCCAGGAAAATATTCGTCCAAGGCTTGGGAAAACGCATAAGGTAGAGAGATGTACTCCATTGTTAATCGTACGAGTGTTTGTATATATCATTTAGGAAAGAATTTCTTTTACTGAAAATCGCCTCATGTTTGTAAAATTAATTTTATATGATCAGTCTCCAACACTGAAGGATATTTATGTCAGTTAATGTCGCGACGACGAATAAAACACCGGTAGACGAGACATAACTTATGCTGATCTTTCATTTCGAGTGACGAATTTCAGTATGGTCGTCTTTTATGCTAATTTTAGTTGGAGGTAACGGTAACACAATATTTTACTCATGTTCTTGTTCATTCTTTTCCGGCTTTCGCTAGAATGGGCTAAAGAATTTCGTCTAAAATCGCTCTTCCATGAGGCTAAAATAAATGAAATCGATGTCGAGGCTTCATTTTTTGATAAAAGAGAATTTCTCTTCGAACTGACGAAAGTAGCCGTTTTGATTGTGATGACGTCAGGGAAATTCCAGCTGTCCATGGATCTTGGAAAATAGGATGAATTGCGCTTTTCATCTCATTAGTGTGAAAAAAAAAAAAAATCAAGGAGATTGCATTTTTTTATTGCGAATAAACACACGAGAATATGGTGCACGATCATTCCGCTAAACCGGCACACGAAGTTTTCTGACCCGTATTCCTTCATTCTGAATCGGTCCTGAGCTAACAAGGCAGTTCTCTGAGATAACCGCGGATCTGTTAAACTGTGATTGCGTATGTTCAGCGGAGTAATCCGGCTTTTAATTTAAACACTAAAAACCATATTTCTGCGGGGACTTTTCCTCTCGGTTAAAATAACTGGTTCGTGCACAACTGTTCAGGGTCTACTGAAAAGTGAAATAATGCAACAGAGAAAGACTAAATACTATCTTAATTTAGGTTGCACCAACTAAAGCAAACTGGTTGAATATTGCTATTTATTGCACGCTGAAGACATTTGAACGAGTTTTGTCTTTCACGGTGTAATCACAAGCAAGACTCTTTCTGCGAAACGTAAAATACATCGTTGTTTAACACTATTTTCATTTTCAAATTGTTTCATTTAGAACTACAGTGGACGGTTGTTCGAAGCAAGATAAGCGCTAATTGGCAGGCAGGGATAAATACCACGGCAACGTTTTCGTTTTGGATACATTTAATCAAGGATTGGTGCTGAATGCCCTTCAAAAAAACTCGGCATTAATCTTCATAACGCTAGAAATCGAGACAGTCAGTACCTAGAGAGGATGAGGTAAGCTTACGGCATCCTCTCTTGTCAGCACTGTATGCACAGCCCTCTTTGATACCACAGCAGCGAGTTTCGAAGGGATTATGGATAACCCAAAGACTAAAACTGTGGTTATTTGCCACAGCTATAGAAATTTCTCGATTACTCTTGACAGTAAAATTGAAATACTTGACACAAATCCCAGACCAATTTATCTGTCGCGTTTTGTTTTGTGTGGAGTTGGGGATCAGTGTCTAAATTAGTAAATAGTGATAGCAAATCCGTCTTGGACACAACATTTGCACAAGAAATTAAGTTTTTGACTTGTTTCAAGGACATTTTTAGGCGCTACTTCGCGAGACAACACTTGTTTCCGAAACATGTGCATCACGTGCGGCTAAACCAGGAAACATTTGCGTCCGAAACATTGTTCATTAAGCAACATTATTTCCTTATTTAGCCTGTCCTTTGCTATATGTTTACAGCTTAAACTCCAATCTGTAGTCTTTTTGACATTCACTCAGTCAAGTAAATGGTATGATATTTGTTGTTGGTTTGGTTACGGTGACAAATTCTAATTTTTGCCAGTGACTAACATAAGCAGGGAACGCCCCAGACTTGACCCAAGTCGACGTTTTTTTACATTTCTTGCAATATCCACGCGCCACCTCAAGTTGACGAAAAACGGACTTGCAAGCAAGTCTAGAAACGCCCATCAGCCTAGACTGTCTTGTGTTCTCGAAAAGGAACGATAAACCGGAGGCCCTGTTTCACATTAATTGCTTGTTGATAAACGTGGGAAGTTAACTAAAGAAGCCACACACTGTTCGGAAACAGTTGGGGACATAGCACCAGCTGCCAAAGTGTAGCGTATGTTGTAAATTGGTGTGATTATTGAAGGTTGTTCACCTTTGCAAGGGACCGTTGTCCTATTGTTGAGCCTCCTTGAATGTATTTGCCAAATGCTTACAAACAAACAGTGTAATCCTGTAGGCTACTGACAGCTTGCCTTCGGGATTTGTAACCTTTACCAAGGGTCATCCTACTTGTGGAATTAGTACCATCGATGATGATGATGATGATGATGATCATCATCATCATCATCATCATAATAATAATGGGAATTTGCATTGGCACCTCCACATAGTGCCTTTTTGTCCACTGAATCCAGATTGAATTGGAATTTGGAAATGTTGATTTTTGAGGAGAGCGGAAAACCGGAGTGCGAGAAGAAAAACCTCTCGGAGCAGAGAAGAGAACCAACAACAAACTAAACCCACATATGGCGTCGAGTCCGGGAATCGAACTGGGACCAGATTGGCGGAAGGCGACTGCTCTCACCGTTGCGCCAACCCTGCTCTTATGCATATTTCCCATATTTCAATGAAATTTTTACTGAGCTATGATTGCGGCATTATATCGTTAATACCAAGAGACGATGAACTCTGAGCCTCGGTTAAAAAAACAAAACAAAAAAACTCCAGGGATCTTTAGATTGGAGTACGAGTTTTCCGTTCAGAGCACGCGCACTTGGAAAATAAGCGACCTCGAAACCTAGTGCGCATGCTCAGTACCTACAATTGACAATAAACGGACACGAAAAATGATACATATATATATATATATATATATATATATATATAGCTAACAACAATAAACGGCTTCTGATTAAAGAAAAAGTATTGTTGGACTTGTTTGCCATGGTTTTTAAAGAGCACAATTTTTAACAAAGTAGCATAATTTGGAAAAACGAGCACAATTTTAGCATAATTTGGCCCCAAAAAAGAGCAGTGCTAGTAGCATAATATGCTACTTTTAGCAGGACAATCTATAAAAGCCTATCTAAAAATAGCTCGGTCTGTAAAAATGCCGTGACATAGCCCTAGTATAGGAGTTGTACGCTCCGGGTTATAGACTCCTGCCCTGGTTTACGGTATTATCTACATTTAGAATAGAAGTCCCCCAAATTGACGGCCAATGAGATTGGCCCTCATAGCCCCAACGCGTCTGATTGGTCCGCAGCCAAGAGCCGCACGAGGCATGCAAAATCAGACAGCAGCCGTTCTTAAAATAGATAATACCGTAAACTGATGGGCCGCATTCCATAGCAGATCGAGACTTCTGTTCATAGGAATATTAACCTCGCTCTTGGACTTGCTTTGAAAGAGAGGCTGAAGTTAACTCGGAAATGACCCATTTTCAAAGGGGAGACAGGTAAAGGTTACCACCGTGAAAGTGCTACCCCCCACCCCTGGATTCACGATTATTATCGGTTTTTTCCCGCAGAAAGACGCTCCTGGCCCTTGACCTCTTTTTTTAACCCCTACTATTGCCGGCTATCTTGTGACGAAGATTAATTTGTTTCATATACGATATTCGCGATGGCAATCTGTCTACTGGGGATAATAAAACAACGTGTTGAGAGCAACATCAGGTGGCTAGTTAAACAGTGTTAGTCACGCCGTTGACCTCAGGCGTGTCGGCTTCATGTTTGAGAAGGGTTTTGCTATGTCCATCGAGACTCTCATGATGCTTTTAGAAGAGCTGTAAAATGAAGGGTGCTTTTTAATGCAAATTATGGTGAGACAGTTCTGCCCATGCTTGGTTTCCAGTTAGCATTGTTGACTCCACGTGCTTGACCGTATATCTACAATAATAATAATAACAACTGGAGTGCCGCGATAAACTAATTTTGAGGTTTTTCCGCCTCTTCAGATTCCCAAATGCAAGTTTGGAGAAGATAGGCATTAAAAGCTGGCCGCAATGATTGTAGACACTGCACTGAAAGCACTTCGACGTGAATCAAGATTGTATTTGGGGATAAGAAAAACAAAACATGACCCTCTGATGTGAAATCCCATCATAGGCTTTTAAATTTCAATATTTTGTGAACACTATAATGTCGAATCAGAGAACAGGTTTTGACAACAGGCGAAAAGCATTAAAGCGGAGTCATATCCCATTAGCTTTGTGAAGAAAAATTATCGGGTTTCGTATTTGAAAGACGGCTTAGACTTCTTCCATGCTGAAACGAGGGTTTCTCAATAAAAAAAAAAGACAGGAAGTTGACTTCTTCATTTAATTTGGCTCGCAGACTTCTCCAGTTCAATAGAAGATTTTTAACAGTACTGACTTGATCGCAGAAAAGAGTCATGATCAACAATTCAGTCTTTTATTTCAGCACTCGTTCACTGAGATAGCAGAAGTTCTTCCCTTAATAGGAGAGTTTCTGACAAAATCGACCCTTAATGCATTTCTGGGGGCAGTGTTACCATAAAAGTACTTAACCGGCCTTAAATCTCTAAAGCGCCAGAGAACTAGATAGACTGCGTGGCTACATTACATTATCGAACGATTTAAATACCCTTGACGGTGATGTTTGCAGTTGATCTTGAAGCTTTTTTCTCTTACTAGTCAGTGCCAATATAGACTTTTGCGGGCTTTTCTGAAAACTTTATTATTACTTTACTTAATAAAACATGCCTTGGTCGTATCCTGTTTTTCCTTCGATAAACTGAATCACTTAAAAAGGTCACTCGTGTTTTCCAGTTCACTGGCTAGTACACACCTCACCATAAGTGGCAATCTTTTGGCCGCCCCCAATGAATAACCTGCTTGTGAGGGCCATTTTTGGGAGAGGCAGCAAGGACAGGCAACTCATGTTCAAAATTAATTAATACTGGTTGTAAATAAAAATTCGAAAAAGCGTGGACTGACCACGTTTTGAAGTAGAAATTGTAAAAATATAAATTCTGTCTTTGAGAAAGCCATTTTCAAGACCAGCTGTAAGACATCGGGCTCTCAACAGTTCCACGACAAACATTTCCCCTTGAAGTTTAAATTCACAAGGAGATTGTTCCTTCTTAAGTTTCGTGATAAAATTGCGAAAATTGCTTGGCCGGTGTTTACTTTTCGCTGTCGAGTGGAGATTACAGTTGGAATAATTCATGAGAAAAAAATATAATTTGTCTCCGGGAGAGGAAACTCTATTTCCTATGCCACACAAATGAGTAAGACAGCGTAAGAAAAAAAAAATAAAAAATCCGTCGACGAAGTCCCACGCACAGGCATATGTTTCTGAACCTTTTCGTACATTTTCTGTCGTTATCTGTCATAAAACCAAACAGATTTGTCTTACACGTTTTCAAACAATGCAAAAACACCTGAAAATGAGAAAAACCTTTTAAACTTTATATATCTGTTTGGCTAAATAAATTTGTAATCGCACAATAGATAGCCAACATATCACTCAAGTGTATGGATTATTGCAGCGACAGACACGATCTCCACATTCTGACTGTGGTGTGCAAGTTTATGAATGGTCGAGTGACACTGTTGTCAAAAGAAGAAATACTACGAACCTCAAATGAACTGGGAGAAAATTGAACTTGATCATCAAAGTACAAATTTCAATCCGCGCGTGTCACATTACTAAATACTAGATGAAACTTTGGACCTGATGAAATTAAGAAGGATTTCCCCCTTACGCAGGCTTTTTCGTAAAATTTACCATTTATCAAAGTCGGTATTGGACCACGGTGATAATTTTAAGCTGTATTTCTCATCAAGAACATTAATTATAGATGAAATGAACACGGCGGGAAAGGTCTCCAGGTTTATGGCAATAAACAACACGAAAATGTGTATTATCCGATGAACAATACTCTCCTTTTTATGACTGGTTTTTAAGGTTTTGTTTTTAAAGATGTGGCCAGCTCAAATGAGGAAAAGCTTCAATTTATGATTGCATAGATAAATAAACATGGGAATGGGCAGAATATTTTAAAAGAGAACTTGAATGAAATAGTGAGAGAAATTTGATGATGGGATTTTTAGTGTACTTTTTCAAGGTGTTCAAGAAGCCAGAGGGAATATACCACCAACTGCGACAACGAAAAACGATTTGATGAATGTAAATGACTTTGAAACGGCAGATAACAGTGTCCAATTTTCGGAAAGAAACACTCAATGGCAAACAATATTTTCGCACAATCACCTCGTGCCTCGTTTAGCCAATCAGAATCGTGGAAATATACAGACAGCTGGTGTTGACATTTTCCGCGGGAAAATCAGTCTTGCGTAAAAGCTTGCGTGACAGATAAAAGCTGAGTCCTTCAGTCTTTCGTTTTAAAAGCAAACAATTTGCAAGAGTCTTTTGAAACTAGCATCCTTTCTTATTTTAACGAACCAAATGTATTAGCACCACTAAGAGTGCTTAAGTGGAGCCGGTTTGAAGGAAATCATATAAACTTAATGAGCTTTTGCATATTTTAATAGACGCAAATTTACCTTAGAACTTTTATTTCAATCGACTTGAATACAAATTGCTCTCTCAATGGAGCCACAAGATCGGATTTTCTTGAGCTAAAATTGTGGCACAAAAGCGTCCGTAAGTTTATTTAGTGTGTGGCGTTTGTGGCCGGGTTCTATCATTAAACAGGTCACTTGTTGATGTTAAGGGGCATTTCATTGATGAATGGAGAATGCATGGAAGGATGGCGATTCAAAACCGCAATATTTGAGCGAACACGTGTTATTATGTCCGCATTATGTTATTTCTTATTCGTCCACCCTTACGGGCCGAAATTATATTAATTAGTGGGCGTCTTGCTCCAGTCTTCCTAAATTACAGCCTCAACCCACTTTTCAGCATTTTTTTTAGGCCCTTGGAGCCGACCAAGATGAAGGGAAAAAAAAAAGAGATTCGTTTGCAAATAAGTGAATGCCCCGACATTGTTGGGAACGTTGATCTTGCTTTAAATTCTCCCCACAAAGCTCTTGTCAAATTGTGCGAATTGACCAATCAGAGGGGAGGTAATTTGCATCGCTTTGGATTAGAATGCTAACTCCACCACAACTGGTGTTGTTGGTGAGAACTGTGGGAAGAGGAGGTTTGATAGGATTTTATCGGTAAATTTTCTCTCCTGTTACTGTGGTTTGTTGTCCGAAAGTTAAAGACTGAAATAAATACCGCTTGTTCTTTGTGCTTGTAGGTTTTTCGGGACAAAATGGCTTCACAGCCATCCCAGAGACCTCGCCGAAATGCGTCGCCTGCATCAAGCTCAAAGCTTCAACCTATGCGGGCCACTTTACCGTTCGGGCTTAAGGCTCCTGGAAATCCGAGTCCCACTCGTGGAAGTGGTCTGAGGAGGCCAAGTCCTTCTTCTTCGCCTGTTCATGGCAATGAAAATGCTCTGAAACATCGCAGAAGTTCGCCAGAAACACGTGGATCCCCTGAGCATCGTCGCAGTCCTTCTTCTCCATCTTTGTCGAGCTCGAAAGGTTAGCTGACGTGCTTTCATACTATTTATATAAGAATTCAGTCTTTGAATCGTTTCTTGTTATGATCAACACAATTTTATGGAGCTAGCCTCTCACAAAATGTCTGTACTCCCCTCGTTTAAGTTCACTGTGGTAGATCGTTCAATTTCGCTTTTCATCTATCGGTCGTCCCTCTCTGTTCAGCGTATTGACCTACAGTGAAAGCCATTTCCGTTGTTTGAAAACAGTTTGGGATGAACTTAGCTGACAATTGATAAAGAACGAATATCATTTTGTCTGCAGGTGAAAGGAGCAAAATTACAAAAAGCAATTCGGTTTCCGCAATAAGAAGAACGTCGTCATTAGACGCCATTTCGCCTTACATGAGTGGACAGTGGCCGAAAGAGGTTGGAAGTTACGGGCCGACTATGTGCCACAAATCAACACAGGTTAGTTAGGTACCGCTCTGTTAATAAAACATTTCCCGAAAATTGCCAGGATAAGGCTCATTAAACGAATCTGGGGCTGGAAGCATTTCAAAGACGCTGTTGTAAAGGTGGCGAGCAATTGAAAACTAAATTTGCTCTTTGGCTCTTATTGAACAAACCACCCTGACAACGAGGTTATTCCCAAGCAACTCAGAAATGTGACGATCTTTGCTGTAAATATAGTTTGCCGTAAGCCCGATGTTGGAGAAAGCCTCCCAAATGGTGTCTAATAAATGTAGCAAATAAACCTCTAAGGAAGCACAACAAAACCAATACTGGTCCTGAGTTAAGACAAAGGACTAAATTTGTCAGCATCTATTAGCACCGGTTAGATTAATTAATTGTTCTCAGGAGCTGCATCAAATGTAATGTGCAGGGATCTGTCTTGTATTGGATTTTGCTGTGGTTTGTGAAGTCTACATGTGTGTACCACTTGACGAGGCTCCATAAAAGTCGTTAAGGCTTTAGAATTCCTAATGCCTCTCTTCTCCGGGGAGGCAGTAGCCCCCCCCTACCCCAAGTTTTGGAAGTTGTAAACTTCAGGAAAAATTTTCATACTCTGGGTAACAGCACTTGGAAAATTTAATAGGTTTCTGATTTCACTCAATCAAGTAGACTGTTGATACGGGTCATCAAGTATGTGAGCTTTCAAAAGAACCTATTTCTGGAATTATAATCATTTTATTAGAACAGATGATTGTCAGCAGTTTTGTTTTTCCTGTAGTTCAAGTGCATTTGAATCCCTATTTTATCACTTACACATTCATAAAAGTCTGTAATTTCAGCCCCCCCCCCCCCCCCCCCCCCCCCCCCCCCTTCCCCA
>BLFK01000531.1:25850-43218 GCA_014634185.1 Astreopora myriophthalma
GGGGGGGGGGGGGGGGCATTGGAAATTGTCCATAATAGAGAGTTTTAACAAGATATTGGGTTATAACTGATGAAGGAGTTAGGGCTGGTTTATTATTATTCTTATTGTATGTTGATAACCATAGTACAGTGGAACCCCATCATACGACCATTGCTTTATTATGACCACTTTTTTGTGGCCTGAACAAAAGCCCAGACGTTCTCTTATCTCAAAACCCCATTAATCTGACCACCCTGTTATTATGACCCATGACCACCCTTTGGAGTCCTCATTCCTTATTTTCGTTGACTGGTGAGGAACTGAATGGCGTTATTGTTTTTCGCATTACATCTACTTGGTTTTGTTCAGTTGCAATGAATTGCAGCTCTAAGGTTGAAAAATAACCGTAAAAAGCTTGATTTATAGCAGAATTAAAGGGTTCATGCACAGTATGTGTAAAGCGTGTTGCATCATAATGTGACCCTACCTCGTTGATGTGACCAATTTTCCAAGGCCCGAGGGTGGTCGTATTAAATAAATGGGGTTCCACTGTAATTGTGCACAAATGCCAGTGAGAAGTGAACTATGCAGAAGAAAGAAGAACAGTGAAGAATGGCTTGGAATTTTTGCCTTCTAAGAAGTCCCAGTAATACTACACTATGTATTTAAATCATTAAAGCTCAATGGACTTATTTTGTGACATAATTGATGCAAATTACTACAGTATTGTTTACATGAGAAAATTAATGCTTAGGAACAAATTTAGGAGCATAAAGTAACATACCTTTCAAAAATAATTATGCAAACTGTGTTCAAATTTCAGCAGTAAAAATCAGGATTGCTACTTGGATTTTGCATCTTTTGGTCTCCCATTTAATTGCCATGAATTTTAAATATTGTTTCATCTTATTTCAAGTGCATCTTCCCTTGTTCCAAGGCTTAAGAAATCAAAACAGTATTATTAAACCATAAATGAGAGAAATGAGGAAATATTAGATTGTGAATGCATATAAAATTAATATTGAAATGTGAGCTATTTTTACATCTACAGGGCTTGTTGGCCTCTAGCAAGGTGAGGCCTTGTGTATTGGTAATCTGGACATTCTAAATGGTAGGTTTTCTTTTCAGCAGGTAACAGAACAAGTACCAGATGGTCGGAAAGCACCAGTTAGCGAGGTGTTGTCTGGTACGTTTCGCACCTCTGACATCCACACGCAGACACCAGCTGAGAACCAAGATGGGCAAGACAGTGGAGGAAGCTGCAACACCAGTAGTAGAAGCCATTCCGCATCGCCATCATATCCCATAATTCCAGGGGCTTCTGATTCACGACCATCGTCGCGGTGTTCCTCAGGAGGGGTGGAAGAGAATGTGTCTCCAGAGATTCCCACTGGTCCCAAGTACGCATCCTCTCCTAAACCCAATAACTCTTACACGTTCGCAAGAGAACCTCCTGACGGTGCTGAGAAGGTACCATTACATGTTGAAGATGCTGATAGGTAAGTGTTTCGAAGTTGTTTAACTAGTGATTTTGCAACGTCATTGTTGCATGGAAGGGGGCTTAACGTAGCCAACAGGAATAATTCTTGTTGGCTACGTTAAGAAAAAGTTGACAATTATTGTCAACTTTTTCTCACTTCTCATACCTGCACAAAAAATGGTATGATTTAAACAAGTGGCCAGGTGGTACACAATGTCATGTATCTTAAGCTTCAAACTTGAGCCATTGTTACAAACTGTGTACTCTCGTGCAAACTGCCAGGATTATGCCCTGTGACAGTGTATTGAGATTTATATAGCAAGACAGTGTCTCAAAGTTCGACCAATAGGTACAGCTGTACTATGAGCTAAAGAGACGCCACGTAGCGAGCTTGTCAGCCATGAATGGGGCTAACAAATATATGGGCCAATCTAGGAAAGGCTAAGATATATCACTAGATTACATAGCAAGATAGAAGCTAAAATACAGACATGAATAGCATTTGTACTGACTGCTAGAATAAGGGAACATTCATTCATGAATTTGGCATTCAATATTATTCTATTATTTACCTTACTGGATTGTGTGACGAACGAAAGCAGTCTTGCCCTCCAGGGGTGTCATGTTCCATTAACTGCGTTTTACCAGCCGGTAAAAGCATTAATCATTGTCTGCATCTTCAGAGCTTTTCCTGTATAAAACGGGAAAAGTGGGCCAAAAATGATAAATAATATGCTTATCAAGCTCAGTAATAATTCATAAGCCCCAAACCAAAGAAATCACTACCGTGACGGAAATTTGGATATGTGATCTTAATTAGCATAAAATTTCAAAAACTTTAGACTCAAAATTTCTCCTAAAATACTGATTGCTTTGAGAAGCAATATAAAAAACTCAAAAGAGTGTTTCATCCTCTATCCAAACACCTCAAATTCGGTTAAAACGCTTGGCCTTAGGCCTCATTTTTCAACTTGTTTCTTGGTGTTTGGATATCTCATAATCTGATGAAACACTGTTTTTCATTTTTGATATTATAATTTTCCACATACCTAAATTAGAGGCTTACTGGTCTCACTAAAGATCAGAGTTATCCTCCAGATGAAGGAGCTGTTTGCATATGACTCATCTTTCTTTGGTTGTATGTCATGAGGTTGAGTACTGTTTAAACCCTTTGCTACGTTTGTAACCCGACAACCAAGTTTTCTGTGATTGTTCTTGGCTTTATTGATGTTATCGAGACTTTTCTTAATCCTCTTGAGTTTCTTGTTTACTTTCCACAAGGAAGGTTAATATTAAGAAGATTCTACTTCATAATTTTATTCTTTAAAAGAAATTTAACTTTCAGCATAATCATGCAAGTTTTCTGCATAATCAACAAAATTTTCTCAACATGCCTCAGATTTCTGCATATATTTGCAATTTTTTCCTGCACCGTATTAGAAGCCCTGAAATCTGCACTATTTGCTCCTCTGAGTGTTAGCCATGTTCTAAATGGGTACTAATGTTGAAAATCAGTTTGGTTTAATTAGGCTGAAAATTGAAGCTCACCACTTGAAAGAATCACTCAAACAAGAGAACTTTGTATGGATTGGAGGGATGCCTGTCCCTCCAACCATACAAGTCTCTCTTAAACTACACATTTTCAAAAGTGGACAAGGTCTTTGGCTTTTAAGCAATTAGACTCAGTTTTGGTAAACTGACTAATGTTTGGTTGCTCTTTCCAGTGACAAGCTTATGTTTTTGATTCAATTGAGTTTTAATACTTGTTCCCATTCTTCTGGTCGTTTAGAACATGGCTAATTTGTTGTGCTTCTGTGGGAACTTGAGTCACTTGACCCAAAAAAAAATGCAAGTTCAAATAGTTTTTTAACCTCACCATTCTCCCTTTCATAGATTTCAACTTTGATAGCTTCCAATCATGTTTTACCAATTGTCTACGAAATGATATATGAAATCAATCATGCTGAACTGCAGATATGAAATCAAGTAAAGCTATGATCCTTGCAGTTATGAACACAATTTTAGGAATTGCTTATAGGGAGAAGCCTGAAAAAATTCAAGGCTTAACTCGGTTTGAACCCATGGCCTCGTGATGCCGGCGTGACGCTCCAACCAACTGAGCTATGAAGCTACTGATGTTGGGAGCTGGTCACTTGTGGGTTCAAGTGTCCACATTTTGTTCCATCACTGACAATTAAAAAACAAACAAACAGTGGGTGAAGTTAAGAATAATATGTTGATTGAACCACAGCATCTTCACATTTTCTTGACTTGGCATCACTTGTTCCATTCTCGACCTCGAATATTGCCTTACTCTGACTTGAACCAAAATGGCATCTGTTTTTGGAGGCATATTCATCTGTTCAAAAAAATCACAGAAAATAGAGGTTTAACCAAGTCAAATGGTCTTTCAAATAAGTACTCCCTCTGGAGCATATGGGTGTAATTGATTATTTCATGACAAGAGGGGCTTCAGGGGTTAACCTCAGTGAAAAAAGTTTTTTTTGCTTGGTTACTGTAGCTATTTGTTTCTGCACTTCATTGTTTTATCTTCTATCTTTTCTTTGTTTTACATCATCTTCAGGAGTTTTACTTTTTCAAAGTTGGTATTGAGTTACAAATACACAATGCGAGATGAAGTAAATAGTAAATTTGCTACATGAACCCTCCTTGAGAGGTCTGTTTTTGGTGCTTGACTAACCCTAAGCTTAACTCTAAGCAACCATTCAGACATTTAAATGACTTTTGTTGTACAGCTCTGGTTTTCTCAAGAAACTAGATGAAATGAAACGTTACAGTAGCATAAAAATAATCTAAAGGGTTCAAACATGTGGTTGTTCTTTTTGTAGGGATAGATCTTCTCTACCACTTGGGCCAGACAAGACAAAAGTCAAGATTATTAACATCAGTGCAAGATCGGCATTCTCTGCTTTCTCTGCTCTCCCCTCCTACCCCAAGATGGCAGTGACATCTCCAGCAACTGCCAGCCAGCAACTGTCACAACTGGAAACCTCACAGTAATTATCTCATCTCAGGAGGATTGTGAAGGGAAAGACCATGGAAGCTACCTTGATGTTGCATAGGGTGAAATGTTGATCCATTGCACCTGAGAAGTACATTGTACATGATGGCTGAGGTCCCCAATGGCGTGTTGCTGATGTTGCAACATTTTTTGTTGGTGATAACACCAGTGTCAGACACTAGATTAAAATCATGCTTTAAGATTATAAACTTAAAACTGTGCTTTGATTTTGTGGTGTTGCATTGCCAACAAAATTATACTGACACCAGTGCTGTGAACTGGCCCCACTTCACACAGCTGGACAGTGTTGTAACACTCCTGTTGATAGTGCCTGTGGGACCTCAACCAATATATTAACTGTGTGCCTGTTTTCCATTGAAAATAGCATAGTAAGGTCAAATTTAACAGCCACGCATGCTGTTTGTGCTGCACTATCTGTTGAAGTCCTGTTAGTGATCTGCATGTCTCCTCATATCCTCAGTACATAATCAAGCATTCAAGAACCAAACGTAAAGAAATGATCTTGATGTTCCATTATTAAAATAACAAGCAGTAGCTGACCAAATGTTAAACAGATGAGATTGTACTACTGGGTCTGTGTGGTGAGAGGAGGCCAGGGTGACTCCGGCATATTGGGTGCGTAGCAAATTTCCAAGTGAAACCGTACCTCAGTGGTGCATGCCGAGTTGTTTACCATTTGTTTGATTCAAAGTAATAAACACCTTGGCACCAGCAGCCCTCACCCATGGCCAAGTAGTAAAATACTTAATTCACCAGTGGTACATGTAGTGCGTGCTTGACCTTGTGTTGCAAAAATTTTGATCGGTATTTGTGTATTATTGCCCTGGTGTGCTTTACTAGAGAGAATTTGGTGTTGGGTTTTGGTTTGTGTCACTACTGGTAAATGCAGTACTGTAAAACTATTCCTTGTTTGTTTTTGATATGGGGCTAGGATAGCTTCTAGACTATTTTTTCCAGTTATTTTATCTTAGCTTTGGGGAGCTTGTAGCCTGAATGGATACTGTGTGCTTCAAAGAAATATTTGAAAGTCTGATGTTGGAATGCTGTGTTTGCTTAGTGAAGCAAAGTCCTTAGAGCCCAAGCCTTAAAGGTAATATCAGCACCGATACTGGTCCTAACCATAGAACTACACTGTACTGTTAATCAGTGTTATGTGACTTTTGCAAAGCCAAAAAGAAGGTCTGAAGCCACACCCTTTTCAGCGGCACATTGTATGAGCTAAACTGTGGTAGTAACTCACGCTTTGATTAGATAGTAGAGCACATTAGAGGCAGCAGAAATCAAATTTTTGTAGGTGTTAAGAACATGTTGGTTAAAAGGTGATTGAAATACTTTTGATTTGGGTGATGACCAGCTTATTCATTTAATCTAAGGAGATCTAAGGCTATCCTTGGAAAAAGCAATAAGCTAATTATAAAAATCTGGTGATGTTGATTTGGTTCTTAGGTCTAACCTCTTGCTTGTGGAATTTTTCTATCATTTTGTGTGTTTGAGCATTGTCGGGTTTTTCTGATCCTCTTGCAAGAAGTTTTTATAACAAGAGTAACATTTGTGATGGACTGAGGAGTAAGGATTTGTTAGCGTACTGTTTCAAGATTGTATACTTACATTATTTGGTTGTTGTATTAGGAGAAGTGTATCATATTAAGAAATATTAAGTTAAACTTAAGGACAACAAAGCCGAATTACTACATTTGAGCAGTCTAGGAATTTTATATATAAAGAAGCTATTACAACTTATCATCAACTTAATTCTTAATGTATACTTCAGTTTGGATTGTAAATATTTTATGGATTAAGATTACTATGATACTTGTATATTTTTACACTTAAAAGAAAATCCAAATCTGATGTGGATTTATCGAACGGTAAAGACTGTTTCAACATTTGTGTACTGAGTTTAGCTGCAAAGCCTTCATTACTGACCACTTTTAGTCCTGCAGTCAATTGTCAATTCATGTAACTTGATTTAATTCTCATTTTTAAATTTCTCCGTTATTGGAAATGACAGAAAGGTTTTGTCTTGTCAGGGCCTGGGGATTTATTAAGTTAGAGAAGTACATGATAATACCACCTTGTTTGAAGACAGTGAAAAGTCAGGGGATTGTACATTTTGTGAGCCACTCAGTTTCAGAGAATTTGTCATTGTGAAGATGTCGTCGTGAAAAGTGTCTACGAAGAGTCAATTTCCGTGGCTTCTTAGCTGGCTTGAGATGCCCAAGGATTTGTCTTGGATGACAGTGAAGATTGGTATGTGGTCAGGGAATATATCTGGCTGAATGACAAACGTTTTTTTGTTTTTCTTTATTACAAGCAAAGGAAACTAAGGAGTATTTACCCAGGTTTACTATTGCGTTTTCTCTTTTGAAGAAATCTGGTTAATTGATCTACATGAACTGACTGGTTCAGTCTGGGTGTTCCATCAATTGATATGGAACCAATGTTCTTGACCAGACCCTTGTCCAAAATGGTGATGCTATTTGATTCATCATGTGAAATCATGGTTATCTGACAAGCAAGATGATTCTGACCATTGAGAAAAACTCTGAGAATGTTTAAATGCAATCTGTTTTAATTGTAGTTTTTGTCCATCCATGCACCAGACTTCCTTGATTGTGTTTTTATGCTATTTTCTTTATTGTCAAAGATGATAATTTCTATTCTTGCTTCTCTCTCATGTGGTCAGTGGCCATGTTTTCTTGACTGAAACAAGGGAACATGTATGCATAAAAATATAGTCCAACTCCCCAGATTGATTTGAGACACAATGTGGTACATGGCAGCTGTTTTGTTGCTTTGGGACACCAATATGGCCATTTTGACATTACGTGAATTATATGACATTGGGTGTGATGGTGTTGCTTAAAATATTGTGATCCTGTACCTTAGAGATGGGGAGTTTATGAGTAACTTGTTCCATGAAGTCTAGCCAAGATCAAAATCGGGCATAAACACGCCAATATTTGTGGTTAGCCATCAGCGAAAGGGTATCTGTATCTATATTACCCTTTCTATTGCTTGTTTGCAACCATGTGACAAGACGGCCATGTTGGTGTACAATACAGTGGAAAACCATCTGTCAAGTTTTGCATAATAATATAGTATTCCCACAAGTCCTTTTACTGTATTGTTCTTTACACCAACGTGGTGGTCGTGACGTCAGATGCAGACCATAAATAGCTTTTTCCTTTGATTTCTTGATGGATAGCTAAAAAACCTCAACTTGCTCATTTAATCATCCTCTTTCCACATACCAGTGCATGAACTTGTTCTGTTGATTTACGAAAAGATTAATTTGCTCACCAGTTTGGACAAGGGTCTTCTGGATATTATTGTCGAAAACTTTGCTAGCGAATGTTGCCTTTATTTATTATGGTACATAACTATATAGCATGTTATACAGGACTTGTTTGAGTTGTTGTTTTGTCTTGGAATATTTTGAGAAACTATTTCCCCTGTATATTGGGTAATTTTTCAATAATATTGATCAGTAAAACAATGATTGAGATATATATATTCATGTCAAAACTGGTGCCCTTGATATTTTAGGAGGGCATTTCCTTGCTCGTACATTTTGCTACACAATTGTATTACCTTCCTTGTATTCTTATCGATGCATACTCAGTACAATTGAAAATAAAGCAAGAAGAAAAGGTGGTCATATTTGTCGTCGTTTTTCAATAAACCTCTTCCTGCAGGCAGCCGGCAAGGTTACTGGCCCAGAGTGTCTTAAACAGGGGTCCTTTTCTGAAGAGTCCCAAAACTTTTCAGGCATATTCTGGGTGATGTAAATCCCTCTGCTTCTTCAAAAGGGAAAGGTCTCAAGGCATGAAACTTTGCAAATATTTTGCTTTTTTTTCTGGTCTTGAAACGTGCTTAAATACATACATGGGCCATAGAGCAGCAGCCAGAGATGCTATATGTACAGTAATGTTTAGAAAACGAGCAGCAGTGTTTTATCGGGGTTTAAAAACACGAGGCATAACCAAGTGTTTTTAGACCCGATAAAACGTGCTGCGAGTTTTTTAAACAGCTTCAAAAACACTCCAGAAAAGCGTGTCCCTCTGGAGTCTGAACAACGGTTAAACTGTGAAAGGAAAATTATTAGCAGACAAGAAAAACAAGCTATGCCTTATTAGTATCCTTTATATAAAGAATACTAAACAGGAGCGTTTTATCGGGTATAAAGCTCATGCACGTGATGTTTTGTCAGTGACTTGATAGGCTGTTAGGTCATGAATTTTTAATGTATTTTTGAAACATGCTTTCCACCCACTCTCGTCAAGCTGTGCACTTTGCAATTCGGTCCTAAGACTGCAAGTGAGGGTGATTAGCAGGCTGGGGCAGGTGTATTTCAGAGAACTGTTGTTGAGGACCAATGTTTTGATAACCTAAGCAGACGCTTGACTCTGGAGACGAGTTCCACAAAGCTCTCATTGTTTAATATCGTGGCTAAATGCAATTTATGCCAAGTTAAAACCAAGGCATTCCTGCCCAGCAGTGTCACATGCTAGGGCTGTGTGGGGGCTCCCATCTTGTTGTGCAGGGGCTCACATGCTCAATGCTGAGGATCTTATCTGGTGCACTCGCCCATTTTGGCTCACCAATTTTTCTACCACCCGCCCCTCCCATTGGTAAGAATGGATTGGCTATTATTCCACTGACTGCCTTGTCAGTCTGACAGGTGCCAGGTGGTGGACTGTAGTAGGGTTACCATGTTTGCCACCTTGTTGTGTCTAGACATGTGCACTCGGCATGATTCTCTCAGGCAGCTAAAGCCCAAGCTCATCTTGCCAATGAGTTTAATTGTGGAAGTGCACCTACAGCTATCGAGCAAGTTCACACTGACAGGCACTCAACATGTGAATCTAACATAATGCGGTTAATAAAGAAGGCAACCAGTTGGTTATTTACATTTGAGAAATAGAAAACATTTTCCATGTTTCTCTCGAGTTTTAGTATAAATCTACTAGCGTTCTATCACGAATGCCGTTCTCTGATTGGCTACGCTACTCGCTATCTATTCTTTGATAGATAGCGAGTAGCGGTTTTCAACAAAATGGCGGCCACTTCGTCGCATTTTCAAAGTGTTTCAAAGTGTCTGCGATGAGGATATAGATAATTTACTTGTTTAGTTTTGAAACGACTAGTAGATTAATTTATACTAAAACAATTAGATTATTCGCTCTCGATTTTTATGCGTGATAGTTGACTCTGGCTGCACCCTCGTCATCTATCACGCGATAGAAAGCTCGAGCTCATAATCTAATTGTTTAATAGAAACACGATTATTAACCAATCAGCGTGTGTATTTTCCTTGAGCTATTTTCTAAAGTGAGGTACATTTGAATATTTGGTGCCACCGAAGGCCTACCAAGTTGCTGGTGTCAGTGGTCTGAGTGAGATTCCACAAGCAAACCCAACACCTAAAGCCTTAACCACATGGCCACACCTCCTCAGACTGCATTACTATTAATACTTTAATATTGCAGTCTCAGTAAAATACTGATTCTTTAATTTCGATGTCATAACCAGATTGTCAATCATCCTTTTGCCACTGAAAGATCTTTAACTGGTTGCAGAGTTGCCTTTGATTGGTTGAGAAAGTAGCAGGGCTATTAAAGCTTGAATGTTTCTTTTTGTAATAAGCTGAATTACCCTTGCATTTTGATGGTTCTCACTAATGAATATTAACATTAGAGGACACGCATAGATGGCATCAATAAGAATTTTGTTTCTTTATTAGGTAACAAGTAGATTCCATGTTGCCACATGTCTGTTCAGTGATAGATCAGAGAAGACCTCAAAATGTGGTAAGCATGTTTTGTTAGCACATTTTGATGCCATCTGTGATCAGTCTATTACTGAACGGGGGCCAGTTGTGCAAATGGTGGATAGAACTATCAACTGGATAACTCAATTACCCACTGGATAGCAATTTATCTGGTAGATTGCATTATCCACCTTTCGAACAACTGGGGCCAGATATACAGCAACATGGAATCTGTTTATTAAGCACAGCTTAAATCAGATTTTCCAGATTTGCAGTATAATCCACTAGATGATCATAATTCCACTCGTCATACCATCTGCAACTCCCCTGCTCATACTCGTCACACGAGACCCTGGGTTGATTAGCACTGCGCTGGGGTAGTTGTGGCTCCGGAGGACGTTTCCCAAGTGTTGGGAAGTTATGATAGTAATACCTGTTTAGTGAATAAAAAAAAGGCAGAAACTCCCCATCAGTGATAGGTGGTGACCATACTCCCTTAGGGTGGGGGTGGGGAGATCTGTTTTTCCATTTACCTCCTCTCATCACCCTACACCTGTGAAAGACCTTCGTGGTAGGCTGACTATTAGCCTCTAATTCCTCTGTAGAAACACAAATTATAAAAGATCTGTGCTAAACAACCATAACATTGATTTCTTTTTACAGCTAAATTACAGAATACAGGGTCCCTTATTCCCATGTCACTGAATACTGATTCAAAGTACCATTGGTATGCACCACCTTCATCTAAAGCTGCCAACTAATTTGCATTGCGTAAGTCAAAGTGGCCCTGGATTCTGTAGTTGCAGAGGTTTGCATGGCTGGGTGGCAAAACAGGCATCTGTAAGTTTTAGGACTCTTAATTGAACTGATTTAAGGCAGTCTTCAACTGCTTTCTATTGCTGGGTAAATGAGGATCTTCAGCCAAGATCCCCCCTGTATCAAGGATGTATTAATTTAGTGGTAATCTACACTAAATGATTTACTCTTACCATCTCTGTATGATGAACTTGTGTCCTTTGACAACCTTTGCAGCATTGTGAAGGGAAGTAGGATCACATTCACCTTTAGAGTTCATACTGTTCCATATCAGAGCAAGCCCCTTGCGTGGTTTCACACTAAGTCCCAACTGTGGGAATTTTGTTTCTCCACCATGCTCCACATCTCTCAAGTAAACCAGTATAGTAGCAAAACGGTCTCGTTTCCCTTTGTGACTGACAATGCAATCAGTGTGATTCTTGTATCCTGAAGGAAATTTGGATGTAACAGAATATCTTGTACAAGCTATCTCCTGTTGAAATTAGAAATCCACACTTTGCTTGGTCAAAAAAAGGGAGCGAGGAAAAAAAAATTGGTCTCTTTTCACCTTATAGCCTTCATTTTTTGCACATGACTTCTGACTGTCAGTTCACAGGAAAGTCAAGCACTGTTTATAGTTTGTGTGGGATTTCACAACCAACAATTATGCATACAGCCTTCAATTATTCCTCCAATTCTGCCAAAACTTAAACCCATACAACAATATGGGAGAAATTGTTAAGTTTCAGTTTAATTTGACAACTCACCTACATTTTGTGGATATGAAGTAATCTGAAATTTTCCTCCATTTTCAAGCCTGAGTCCTGTTGTTCTTTGTATTCTTTCAGCAAACACTGTAGAGAATTTGCTCTCCCCAGGATAAAATGCTGTACTAAAACTCCACTTGAAATGTGCTCGAAGTTGAACTGAAAATGTCTCATTGACACATGTTGTTCCCTTGGTAAAATCGTTTTGTGACACCTCTATGTTTAATTGTGCATCGTTTAAGTATTCACGGAAAGATTTGACACTATCAAAACATATGATTGGGACTTGTTTGATAAGCTCTGACACATGTCTGCTATGAACAATGGCAAGGTTGTTACACTCATCATCACTGAGGAAATTTTCCACCACATACGCATGGACAGAACTCTTAGGATTGTTGTGCTTCAGTTCTTGGATTTTCATGTCATTATTAT
Organism: Astreopora myriophthalma; assembly: GCA_014634185.1. Taxonomy (NCBI): domain Eukaryota; kingdom Metazoa; phylum Cnidaria; class Anthozoa; order Scleractinia; family Acroporidae; genus Astreopora; species Astreopora myriophthalma. Next base: position 38,123 of record BLFK01000531.1, read on the forward strand.
TTTCTTTAACATTTTTCATGTGTAATCTGCTTTGAACTGATAGCTTGAAATTTTTGAACTCTTGGGGAAGGTCCTTTGTGGGTGTTCCTACAAATGCAGATTGCAATAATTAAAATAAATAATTAAATCACTATCATTCAATCACGATCATCTAACACTGCCACACAAACTGGACCAAACTGATTTCCTCGCGTGAAATAAAAGATAGGGTTAGCAGGGGTGAAAGAATGGAAACGAAAAAGGTATGGCTGTTACTGTCTAAAGCTAGACGATTTCAATTGAGTCTCAAAGAGCTTGAGGGAGTCCTCTTGAGACTTTTAACCCTTGAGGAGGTTAATAAATTAATACAAGCTATAATTTATAGAATAGGGCACAAAGGAAACCCCTTTTTTGCAGCATTGCCCAAATGGAGACCAAGGAAAAGTTTTTCAGTTTTAATCTAAAGAAAAATTGTGGCCTGTCACAAGAAAGATCATATCTGTAAAATTATGGAAACTAGTTCATCAAACAAGTTTGAAGTTGTTTAGTTGTATTGCAACCATTCAGTAGTATTCTAAAAATCAGAAAAATTGGAGGCTTTGTATGGATTTGTGGGATGCCGTTTTCTGAATTAGAGACATGTATGGAATTTTGATGACCTTTGACAGCTTACGGTGAGCTTACTATGCCACGAAACCTGCCCAAACTCCAGTTAAGTCATTAATTCTTGGGCCATCTTTATGGTGGTGGGGTTAGCTTTGTAATATGATGTAATTTGTACAAGGTGCAAACTAGTTTCAAATCCTTCCTTGAACTCCAGGCCTCGGTTGTTCAAAAGTTGGATAACGCTATCCACTAGATAAATCTCCATTGAGCGGATAAGTGCTAGTAAGACCAATTGAGTTATTCGGTGGATCAAGATTTTTTAAATTCACAGTCCCCTATCCATATAAAACACATATAATTTATGCATATCTGACGTAGCAGAGATATTGCCCGAGACACAGTCAAGGAGGGTTTGCATAACTGTCAATAATTTTCCCAACTCCCCGAGTTTTTATAAAATATTTCTCAAAAATAATTAGACAAATGAAGGAAAATGTTATTTATTTACTTCTTGATTGAAATAGATTTTCTTAATACACACTCAGGGCAATCATATTTCCTACTGTCAATCGAAACGCACAATTGACAACACATGAACCAATCAAAATTCGCCTGATGTCACAACCATCTTTACATACTCTCATCTAAACACAACTATTGACCAATGAGAGCAAGCATACTATCCTAGTTATTTTATAAGTAAGCAATAGAGGACTTTTTCTGTGTTTACATAACCTCATCCAAGGACGAGGGGGGTTGCGAGGATTCGAGACAGTTACAAATTCTCCCAATTCCTCAACTGTTTAGATGAAGCTATGTAAACATAGAAAAAAAAAACTCCTCTATTGCTTTTATAAAATATTTCTCAAAAATAATTCGACAAATGAAGGAAATGCAGTTATTGAAACAGATTTTCTTGATACACGCTCATATTTCCCACCAGCCAATCAAAACGTGCGCCTGGCAGCACACAACCAATCAATAGGAATATTGGTGGTCTGAGAAAACGATAGCTCTTTTAAGAGTTTTAAGAGGTATTAGGGCTTCCCTTCAAAAGATATAGAGTTCTCAGAAGGGGCAATTGCATTCTCTTTTGCAAAAACCTAAACCCTTTACTAATTTGTACATGCCAGAGTTAACTCTGATACATGCTCACTTTTGGTCTTAAGGCACAAGGAGAACTTGCCAAATGTTAAAATTGTAGTACAAAATGGGTAAGAAACGCACAAGGGAAACTTGCTGAATGTTAAAATTGTGGTAAATTATAATGGAAAATAAATCATCTTCCAGTTAGACCTTGTAGTTGGGAAGATAAAGCGCCTTTTTGACCTCTTACCTTTCGGTTTGGTCTTTGCTCTTTTTCCTCCAACACCATCATCCTGGACAACGTTTTTTTGTTCGTTCAAGTTCTCTTTCCGAAAAGAATTGTCTTTCAAAGCGCCTCGAAACGAGGGAAAGATGTACTGAACAACTAAAACTGCTACGACGAGTAAACAAATTAAGCTTATACTAACAGCGACAATCCATTTTCGAGACGTCTCTTCCTGGTATGGCGCACGGTGTTTCTTCGTGATTTTGGCAGCATGTTTGTTGCTTTCGCCGCTCCCCTTTTTGCCAGCCTTTCGACTCACGACTTTCGTCATGTTCACAGACAAGCTCGATCTGCACTCATGAAGTTGACCGAATTCAGTCTACAAATACTGTAAATGCAAAACACTAAATTGATAAACATTAATTAAATTGATTTGGGAAACCGCTGGCACTTTTACAAGCGAATAACCTAGATACTCATAAGGACTCCTATATAAAGTAGTGCCCGCCGTTAATTCGATAAGCTGAGCTCTTCGGTAAGAGCGCATTTATACATTTATAATTTTTAGATGTTTTTGTCTACTCAGAATTTCCTTCACAAGAGCCCCACGAAAAGCAAACCTGCCGGCAAGTTGAGTCAAATACTGAATGCCAATTAATCATGTTACGGAGAACGATTTAAACCAGTTTCTTGAATGTGACCTTTTTTCTTTCTTTCTTTCGCTTCGGAAGCAAGCTTAATATGAAACTGATGTTTCCATGCGTTCCAGGTTTGGCTCAGGTCTTCTCTTAACAACATTGCCTATTTACAAATAAATAGAGAAATGAAAACTATGACGATTAAGCTCTACCGCCAGAAATACTATCTATGGCCGTGGCACTGAAAAGATCATGGTGTGCTTTCATTTTGATACATTTTGGTACTCGCGAGGAAGAAACCAAATTCAGCAGGTATTTCAGCAGATGCTTCTTAAAAAATATTTCACCGCAGGCTGAAAAGACCGGTTGGCGGCATTTCCCTAGCGTCAGATTATACAGTGTTGCGAGATTGTAAACAGCGTTATGTAACAGTCACGGTAAGTATACGATCAGCGGTAATTACATTTTCAACCTGCAAAATATACTTGCCGTGAAGCGAATCTTCGCCATCTGCAAAGCTGTGTTTAACTTGGCAATTCGAGCCCAAATCGTTTCGAACCCACCTGTTTATCAATAAACAATTTTCTATAATACCTCAATTTCTTAACGTTATTTATTGATTGTTTTGGTCTACTTTATGTTTCACTTGCGTGACGACTTTGGTGCATCACGCAAGTAAAAAAATAAAAATGTTAAAAATTGTCGTAGCTAAAGTAGTTGAAATTTGAAAATGCCACGGTCATGTGTCTTAAATCTAGTACATACCAGTACTGTTGAAATTTGACACATTATTGCCGGCTGGTAAGTAAAATGCCTTTTGTTTTTTCGTAACAGCTTCGCTGTTCAATTTTCTTCTCATTTATATTCAAACAAGACGCCTGGAGGCGTTGACGCAGGCCTTCGCTGAGGAGGGTCTGGTTGTAAAAAAAAAAAACAAAACAAAACAAAACAAAGAAAAAAATGAATCAGTGTAGTGAGGATAAAACCCCTAAAAGAGAGCAGGCAAAGAATACAATGTTACTATAAGGTAATTGACGATTTACGAAATCCCAACTTCAACGATGATGGTGTTTTCAAATCAAATGAAAAGGGTGTTTTCCCGAAAAGGGCATTTAGATAACGGCTTAATATGTCGTTTTCACAGTATATATACTGGAACATTTTAAGCCACTAACTATGGTCGGTATAAAATACTGTATACCGACTAGAAATTACGCCGTTGTTCACTGGATTAAAATGTTACAGTATGTAATGGATATCGACTAGAAATTACGCCATTGGTTACTGGCTCAAAATGTTACAGTATGTAATAGAAATCGACTAGAAATTACGTCGTTGTTGGCGGCTTGTGGTCAGCCTTCTATAAACAAAGATCTAAGGTTATCCTGTTTAAGCCACTAGGAGTCATGTAGCGATATGCTATTTGTATAGGTAATAGCATGACCTGTAGTGGTATTTGGCAATAATACTGCGAGTGATATTTAAAAATTGTCCAAAATACCACGAGCCGCGAAGCGGCGAGTGGTATTTGGAGAATTTTGAAATATCACGAGGCGGTATTATTGCCAAATACCACGTACAAGTCATGCTATTATTTGTTTATAATGGAAGCCGAGAAATTTTTGTTGTAATACCACTATTACGCGGAAATGGCGATGCTATCAACCAATCAAATGTCCGAAATTTCTCGGCTTATATTATAAAGGACAGAAAGTAATGAAATCAATACCCCGTTCAAGCGGCGGGTCTAAAACACAGGTCACAGATCACAGGTCAGGTCTTTGGTTATTGTTTTCACCAATACTGAAAGAACCCTTAACCTTTGCTAATACTAACCTTAGGCCTAAATATTGTCTTAGTGTAGTATTTAGGCCTAAGGTTAGCATTAGGAAGGGGTTAGGGTTGTTCCGAAATTAGTAAAACAATGACCTGACCTGTGACCTGTGACCTGTGTTTTAGACCCGCCGCCGTTCAAGACAAAACACCCTGAAAACCATACCCTATCGGGTCGCACGTCCCCGTAAGGGAGTACCCCCGGGATAAATGTTAACTGCATCAAGAAAACAATGAAAATAACATATAGCTTCCTTGGAATTGTGTTTGAATACTCGGGACAACTTTAACTTATACAAAGGGGGTCTAGCACCAATGCTTGGTTAGCCTGCGAGAACATCCCGTTTTTACGGCTCTTGTTTCACCCGCCGAGAATAGTAATAGCAATAGTAATAGTAATAGTAATGGTAATGGTAATGGTAATGGTAATGGTAATGGTAATGGTAATGGTAATGGTAATGGTAATGGTAATGGTAATGGTAATGGTAATGGTAATGGTAATGGTAATGGTAATGGTAATGGTAATGGTAATGGTAATGGTAATGGTAATGGTAATGGTAATGGTAATGGTAATGGTAATGGTAATGGTAATGGTAATGGTAATGGTAATGGTAATGGTAATGGTAATGGTAATGGTAATGGTAATGGTAATGGTAATGGTAATGGTAATGGTAATGGTAATGGTAATGGTAATGGTAATGGTAATGGTAATGGTAATGGTAATGGTA
>BLFK01000531.1:64947-79947 GCA_014634185.1 Astreopora myriophthalma
CAACCCCATTCAAAAGCAGGTAATTCAGGCCCAAGGGACGGCGTCATCCAAGCAAAAAGGACTGCTCCAGCGCCCGAAGCAGAACCCGAGCCTGAGCCTGAGCCTGAGCCAGACTAGGCAGCAGACCCGCACCAAATAAACAAGGCGCTGGTGGGAATCACTGTGATGGCAATGGTTGCGCTGCTTATCGCCCGCGGCGCCTTTTGAGGAACTACTCCAGCAGAAAGGAAACAGCAGCCACGATGAGAATCTAGGTGTGTTTGGCAAGGTAGCTAAGAGCACTGCCCGTGGTTTTGAAAATCTAGCTAGCAATGCCGCCAATGATGCCCTGCAGCGCGACGAGTGCTTTCTTGCTGACCATCTTCAAGCCTTTTCCAAGGAGGTCAGGCCCTTTTCTTAGCCCGCTGATTGCGGCGGGAGATAGAGAGCTGGGCACGTTACTAACAACAACCTCCCGCGGCGATCAAAACGGAGGCCACAGTTAGGCCATACTTTTTGAAAAACTTGAGGACACGCTTGCGCAGGGGCAGGGCTTGTTCCCTTTCTTGTTCCCGCCCCTCAAGCCCAGCTAATTCTTCTTGGTACCTTTCCATTCTTTTACGGGCGGCTTCTCTTTCAGAAGACGGCAAGTTTGGGTCGTCCACGATACCCTTTCCGTCGGCCATCTTTTCCTAAAGCTCTTGTATTTCATCGCTTATTTGTTCAGGGGAAGCTCTGCTTCAAGTGCGTTCCTTCGATTGACCAGGGCAGCCTTTTCTGCATTGGCCCCGTCAAGCTTTTTTGGCCCCGCTGCCTTCTTCTCAGCCATTTTTTTAGCCGCGGCATTTTCTTTTTCAAGCTTTTTGATTTCAACTTCTACATTCTTTAGTTGAAGCTTTTTTCGTTTAAGGTCTGCTTTGCTTTGTTGGTACCTAAATCTTTATGAACTGCATCATTTCCATCATTAGGTTGATCCTGATATTCCCTCTTTGTGCGAGAGTTTTCGCGAGTTGAACTCCTTCATAGACGAGTTTTTTGGGTCGTCACGTTCTTGAGTAACCTCTTTGATTTGCTGATCAACACCCTAAATTTCTTGCCTCAAACTGTCGTACTCTTCTCGCGCTATTGGACCCATGCAGGGCACCTTTGTTTTTTTCTATGAATTTAGCCGTAGCCCTGAAACCTTTTCTAGCTTTTGTGAAAATTTTATACTCACCATCATATGGACCAAAGGCAACAACGTCTTCTTCATTTCCGGATTTTTTTTTGCTGTAATCAATCCTTTGCAATTGTGTTGATTTGACATTGGGGTAGTTTTGCTCGATCCAGTTAATTACTGCAGTTCGCGTTGTGGGTTTTTGTTCACTTTCGATGCCAAAGAGTCTGTTACGAAGCCAAGCAATGTTTGATCCTGGCTCACCCCAAAAGGGGTTTCTTGGTAGGATTGCTACGACTCTAGCAGGTTGCTCTTTTCTTTTTGAGCCTTTGTCATTACTATCAGATCGCCCTGGTCATAGAAGAATCAACGGGGAAAGGCTATGTTCTGTTGGCCTCATAGTCGCTGTCATCCCTTTGTCATTGTCATCTTTTGGAATCGGTTCGTACTCCGATATACACAACCATAGATGTGACACTGCCGGCATTGGATGAATTGCAAGAAAAACGTTGTGAAAGAAAATGTCTCTGCCGACCCCAGCTCGAACGTGATGAACTATGTCAAGTTCACCCCCGTCTTGGCCGGGTCCCTAGGCTCAAGGCCATGTATAAATACATGGACAGCATTGCTGTCACGATTGGAGGTAGGTGCTGTTCTCAAAGCCGCGACATTCATCTGCGGCAACTACCTCTCGATAACCCTGTCCGGCTGTGATACCGACGCTGAAAGAAAGCGGCATGATCTCGCCCTTGAAAAATACAGAGCTGACCGCTTGTAATACGAGAAAGAGCGGACGGCGCTGTTTGACTGGATTGCCACCAACGATCGGATGAAAGCGCACGCCCACTAAGACTTTACCTACACTGGCTATGCGCTTAAGCTGTACAACAAGGTGCACACATAAAGCCCGCTCACAGTGGCTAAGAGGCCTATGTTTTCTGACTACAAAAATCCCAGCGCAGTGCAGAAAAATGACGAGCTCTTCTTCTTGGGCTCTGGCATGGCAGCTGCTAGTGTGGTCGCCTGCAATTTTTTAATATATACGGGGGACCTTGTGCTCGTGTTCTTCAAAGTTATCGTCGGTGTGCCGACAGACTGCGCAACCTACCAGTTTTCAAAGGTGCTCCACTTTGTGCTCGATTTTCAGCCCGAGTCCCCTCCCCTCGTCGAACTTGAAAACCCTAATATATGGACGCCAAACTTGCACGAGTCTACTATAGCCCCAAAGGATACTGGAAAGGAGTCGCCACTGTGAACAATCTGACTGCTGCTGCTCAGGTTTCTGACATGGGCGCAAAGAAGTCAAGTGGCTTATCAAACAGGCGCTCTGGCAAATTTAACTACTGCTCGCACCTAAGTATGTGCCTCAGCCGCAGTTTGACTTCATTCTCCGCGCACAACTCCGTGCACCAAGCTGACCTTCTTTTTCTACCGCATGACAAGCTTCCCCACGGGCGCAAATTGTACAAATACGCTCTGACCGTGGTGGACGTTACCTCTCGCTTCAAAGCTGCCGTTAGGCTCACCTCCAAGGAATCTGGCGAAGTTACCGAAGCGTTTGCTAAAATTTACAAAGCACCAGGCTGACCTTCTTCTTCTACCGCATGACAAGCTTCCCCACGGGCGCAAATTGTACAAATACGCTCTGACCGTGGTGGACGTTACCTCTCGCTTCAAAGCTGCCGAGACGCTCCCCTCCAAGGAATCTGGCGAAGTTACCAAAGCGTTTGCTATAATCTACCGGCACGGGCCTTTGAAATGGCCTAAAATGCTCCAGGTTGACTCTGGTAAAGAGTTTATGGGGCATGTCTCCAAGGCGATGGGCGAACACAAAACCTTTGTTCGCTATGGGCGCCCCGAAATCCATCGCGATCAGGCGATTGTTGAACGCTTTAACAAAACTCAGGCCGAGAGATTGTTTGGGTTTCAGTATGTTGAAGAAATGCGGCTGCCGAGCACGCACTGAACCACCTGGGTCAAGCGTCTGCCTGAGGCTGTGGCCGTGCTGAACAATGAAACCATAAGCATGACTGGCAAAAAGCCTGCCGAGGCTGTCCGAAAAAACGAAAAAAAAAAGGCTTTCTTCTCTGGTTAGGGTGCGCTACCTTTACCAAACTGGTGAGCTGGAGGGTGGTGGAAAGCGGGCCACTGATCCCATTTGGTCTTTCAAGGTTTTTGAAATAGAACGCGTGTTTACCCAGCGGGGGTAGCCTGTTTATGTACTACCTGTGCGGCAGGCCCAAGCACAGCTTTGTGCATGAGGAGCTCTTCGTTGTCCCACCAGGCACTCAATTGCCACCTGCCAGCGCAACGTGACCGTAGGCTTTCGTGTGGATGCCATCGTCTGTGATACAACGCCTTGTGTCCAGCGGGGACAGCGAAAGTTTGTTTACATGAACGCCCCATATCTGGTGACCCTCACTGCGCAACATGTTCTTACCGTGGTATTGCTCCTTATTTTTTAGCCATCGTGTCCACTTAGTCAAGGGCACCCAACGAGCAAATCGAGCAAAAAAAGAAAACCTTTAGCGATATTTCTATGCTCCTTGTAATGTTTAGAGGCTGTTTGAAGAGATGTTTTAGTCAGCTAGAAAAATCTGATCTGTTCGGATTTCTTAGCTGAAAATTGAAGTGCCCGAAATCTTCATTTCAGAAATTGTTAACTGAACGTTACCTTTGAAAAACTTCTCAGCGAACTATTTTCTTACCCGAAAATGCTAGGTGACCTTTTCAATAGCTAAAAAATTGCAAAAATATCCTTTCCGAAAATGTAAGGGACTATTTTCCCTTGATTTCACTGGTTGCGAATCTTTTAGGTGATGTTTGAGTTAAGAAATCAATAGATTTTTGGCAACATAGAATCCGAAAGTCTTGGAACGGGTAGACTCTTCCGAACAGATATTTCACCGAAGTTTCCCGTTGGGTGCCCCTGTTTAGGGTTGCTTTTAATCAAGTGGTTTCAAGTGTTTATTTGAACGTAAAACACGTTCCAAAACGTTGGGGGATATTCTAAAGTTAACAGAAATCGGCTAAAATGGCAAAAAAGTGTTGAATTTTGGACGGAATTTTAATTTTCGGCTGATATTTCGTGAAAACGGGAATATTTGACCGGCAAAAATACTCTTTCGGCTGGGAAAAACTATTTATCATATTTTTTTGACGGAATAAGTTTTCAAAGTGTTCAGCGTTCACTTATTAGTGTATTTACCCGATAAAGTGTAAGTCGTAGACCATTTCATATCCATTTACGATTACCAATTTCAAGACTGGTTTCAGAAATTTCGGAAACCACTGTATTAGCTACTGGGATAAAAAACGAAGGCAATTAGCCACTACTGGTTTCAGAAATTTCCGAAACCATTTCAGTTGACCACTGGTAAAGAAATGGGGGAATTCGCCATCACTGGTTTTTTGGGGATTCTTGAAACCATCTTCATTCACGCATGGCTTCAGAAATTTCCGCAACCACTGTCTTAACCATTAGGTTAAGAAGAGGAGGCAATTAGCCACTACTGGTTTCAGAAATTTCCGAAACCACTTTAGTTGACCGCTGGTTAAGAAAAGGGAGAATTATCCATTACTGGTTTTGGAGATTCTTGAAACCATCTTCATTCACGCATGGTTTCAGAAATTTCCGAAACCACTGTCTTAACCATCGGGATAAGAAGAGGAGGCAATTAGCCACTACTGGTTTCAGAAATTTCCGAAACCACTTTAGTTGACCGCTGGTTAAGAAAAGGGGGAATTATCCATTACTGGTTTTGGAGATTCTTCAAACCATCTTCATTCACGGATGGTTTCGGAAATTTCCGATACCATTTTCCGAAAAATGTTGCATGTCCTAGCAATGTCCGAAGACACCGAAGCCAGTAACTGCGGCTTCACTTGTTTTCTCCTCGGTAGGATCATGAGGAGGGTATAACATTCATTATCACAGTTAATTTATTGACTGAACGTGACACTGAATTTATGGCCATTTGGTCAGAAAATACTGTAGACGTTAACTGGCGTAATTTTACTTTCACATTGTTTTGTATACTCGTAGCAGTGTCTAGCATGGCCCGTGAAGAACATTTGTTTCTTCAGACGTGTATTTTCATTTAATAGACCTTGTCTTGGTTGGCCTATTGACTGTCATCATCCGCTAACGCAACCTGCTCTAAACTTCGCCGTATGTTCATCAACGTTTCTTCATCGGAATCTACGACAACACAGTTCTTCCCTCGTTTGAGACTTGCCTTGGCTGCTGACTCTATGAAAAAAACAAAAAAACAAAACAAAGCAAAACAAAAAACAAGGGGCATCTTATAATTAGGAACATTTATATAAAGAGATCTTTTTTGACGCGTATGTCACGTAATCACTACATAGTGCGGATAACGGGATAACCTGACAAAGAAATCACATTTCTTGTTCTTTATCTTGGCAAGACTAATTATCACAAGTTTCGCTTTCAAACCGAAGCTGACTTCCGATTTCTGGTTTAGATGAAGAAAGAGGAAACTACCCCGGCGCTTGTTTAAATACAACAAGAACTGTATGATAACCCTGTCTTATATATATTTATGTAAAATTCCAACAAATATATTCACGTTCAGTTACTTAGCATTGCAGTCAAATCCTGCATGTAGGTTTGGTTTTTGTTGACTTTTCTGCTGTTTACACCCTAACTGCTAGATAGTGATAGTACAAAAACACTAATGCTAAAATTACCTGAGCCACTACAAAGATCGAGGATCCAACCTCTTTCTTCCTTAAACGTGTCGATCAGAGAATCGTACAGTTCCCATGACTTCTCATTTTTTTTGCGCGCGATGCGCATGTCAAAGGAAAACAAGTCCCCACTCTTAATTTTGGTGGGAAAACCCCCTTGTGTGGCACAAATACCGAATGGTGTTATCGTCTTCGTCAAAACCGTGTTCTCTGTAGGAATAAAGAAAAAGCTAAATACATCAAATTTAACAACAGCTAGGGCTGGGTAACCCCTGCGAATGTAGTCACTGAAAAGGACTTCTACCAGACGGCAAAACAGCCGTAAAGTTGCGTTGGCCAGCACGAATGAGGGCCACCCACCAAACGAATGGTCTGCAGCGATAGTGAAAAGTTAGATTAGGGCTGGGGACAGACGCTTAAAGACGAGTAGTATAAAAAGTGGTAACAACTCTAAACAGAGGACGCTTTAGGCCATCACGCCATCAAACTACATTCATTCTTTCTTGACAAAAATGAAACTCCATGTAATATTAACATCATACTTCAGTGAATTAATATGTCCTTTGAACTCTACTCGTATCTTCAGGGGTAAAAACAAATTGGGAATGTTGTCCAGAAAATTCAGTACTGATTGACTAATTCCATGGAATTTTAAACCGTTCCACATTCCAACTTCCCCCAGCCATAGGTAACCGATTCTTTTCTATGGCTTTGCTTGGTCTTCTTTGCCAAGTTTCTAGCTACCTTTGATTTCCATGTTTTTCTCGTGGTAGTAGGCCACATCGAACGTCATTTCCGCTGCCATCGCTATCTCCCTAACGGCTGACAGTTGCCCGTAAGGGGTTTGTTCGTGGGGGAAGACGACGACTCGAAATCTTCCAGTGTCGTTTCTATTGTTGATGGCCTTGAGGTTTCTTATAATTTTCTCGACAGAGCTTTTGTCCCAGTCCTACAAGACCAATATTGGAAGTAATGAATGATAAGAATAACGACAATGTTGCATACCGTACTGGATATAATACCATAAAAATCTTAGCTTATTGCCGGCCATTGCAAGTCTGACACCTGGGCAGGGCTAGACTTGAAATTATAGGTCTAGCCAGGTTGCTACAAAAGAGCCCACAAAAGAGAGCGCTCGCTGTTATGGTTATACCGGCTCGGCGGTATCTAGGGCAACAGGTAGAAGGCTGATGATGGGCAGATCTATTTCTGATCTCACCACGACTTTTTGAAGCTATAACAACAATTGTGATAGTATGTAGCTAGTTTCTTCAAGAGCCTCCCCGTGGATAGCGCGCCTTCCCTGTGTTCGGGAGGTCATAGGTTCGAATCCTGTCGGGGACTCAAGATGTTACCTTGGTCCTACGCTCGTGACATGATGGTCATCACATTATTACATGTCAGTGATGTTTAGCACACCTTTTGTAAATTGAGGAATATTAACGTGGAACCTTCAAACTGTTTGACTTTTCCACTTAGGGTAGTGTTGGTCAGGGAAACGACATCTTGAGACAGAAGAAAAACAGAAACGGTCTCGTTCTCGCCCTTGTTATAAACAATCTGGTTCAAGTCTGGGCCATCTTCTTGCAGATGTTTAGTTGCCTCCTCCCATTTCAGCAACGATGAAATGAAGAAGTTGAAGCGCCCAGGGGAAGATTTTATTTGCCCACGATATGTCTCCAGTTTTTCGTCGGTAGTCCAGGTTGGAAATCGGTCGAGGCAAAAATGGTACCTATTGTAACAGAAGCTAAAAGTAATGCATTTACTGCAAAGTCGGATAAGGCAACAGCTATCCAGCCTACTGGCTCATGCATGAAATTTGTACTTTCATTCCCCAAGAGTCCCTTAAGGCCGAACCCTTCGAGGGAATGTGACAGTGACAACCTGAGGGGAATCTTTCGGCCAAACCATAATTCCAATAATTTTCTTGTTTGGTTGTCTCTTTATGTTGCTATTTGGAGTTTAGAGCAGAAAATGGATGTACAAGTCGAGTAAATGTACCCCTTTCTGGCTTCTTCCCAGGTTTTACAACCAGCTTGCTCAATCAGGTGGCATTGTAGCTCTTTCATTTCTTTTAATCCGCGACATTCTTGCTCAAGACCGGCAAAGCTCATTTTACCGCCTTCCACCTCTCCCAGCAAAAACTCGATCTCCTCATTTGTGAGGTTTCCTCTAAGGCATTTAAATTTTGAAACTGGGCAGTCTACCGTCACTTGTTGGTTATTTTCAATGGACAACTTTTTCAACACTTTACAGGTAACCTTCTGTCCCATAAGCTCCAACCGGCCATGTTTTTGTAAAAAAAAAGTCTGTCATTCAGTCCACACAGAAAGAAGACTATTTCCAAGGACTACGCTATAAACTCGGGCGACCATACAACTGCTTACTACATGACTCCTGGATTCAAAACGCTTGAGGCTTATTTTCATATTAGCTTTGTCGGAACATATGTATATATGCCGTATCCACCACGTAAGAGGATTAGTCACTGTATATTAGTATTCAGTTTCGAAATTTTGCTTATTAACTGAGCTAACGAACGAAAAACGGGAAAGTGTACCCGAATATAGCTGAACAGTTGTCTGTTCATAAGATTCCGAGGACTCCCGAGTAGTTTCTTCCTTTATTATCTCTGTGAGAGCTTGACTTCGATGGTTTCCCCAATGATCTCTATTTCATAACTGCCTATTACGTTTTCATCAAATTCGTCCTTCGATTTCAGTCCTTTGACGATTCCAATCAAGGGTTTAGCAAAAGATAGAGGGCATCGGAGTAACTCCTTCTTCATTATATCAACATAATTTTTGTCCAGCTCCCTTAGCTTGAAGTCCGGTCTTGCAGGCACCAAGGACCTTGTTAAAACGTTAAATGAACCTGTTCGACACAGACATACTAAACCGCCAGCGTAGTCAGTCAGCGCAACCGGCCTCCGAATTAGAAAGCACGCTCTAAATTGCAGGGATTTATGTTGATTCTTCAGCGCTTTGTGATTACATATCAGGCCCCTTGGTGGTTAAAGTGAGAAAGAAAACCAAAATTCAGCGCTGTGTGCCCGCGTGTTCCTTAGAAATTGAGATCTGCTCATTTCACCTTGCGAATTGGCAGAGAACGGGGGAAAATATACCAAACTTCAAAATGCATGTGCAGCGCCATTCTTTGGCTCATTTAAGTCTTTTGCTTAGTAGCGTTCTCGCTGACGTTGCCGTCGTAGATCTTGAGATCCCTCAGATTGACCTGTAGAACAGCGTGGTAATTCCACAGGTTTACCGATTTGCGTAATCTGTCCAACAACGGTCATTTACCTGTTTCTTATTTTTGAAAACGTGCACTGACCTCACATTAGCTTAGCCACCTGATTAATGATTACTTATGACAGCATAGTTTTGAATAAAGGTTAAAAACGTCTGTCTCGAACGGTTCCATTTGTATCGGGTACTAGAGTGCTAAAGCGTGCTAGTTTCACATATATAAACTTTATACATAAAGTTTATCATAAAGTTTACGTCATATACATGTTCGACGATGGTAAAGTTCAACATACCTGGGATAGAAAACATTCTTTTCACTTTTTCAATAAACGCCCCATCTGTTTCTTCTTGTTGTTGGCAATCTTCCTTAACTTTCTTCAGTTATGATCCTGGGGGAGTTTCCTGATTATCCTCCAAACCAAGTTTCCGTTTTCTAGCTGGAGGACTTGGTTCGTTAGCAACATCTTTTGATCCCCCTTGTGTCTCCACTTCTGTATCCACTGCAGAAAGTGAAAGTGAAGGCGTTTCACCCACTGTTTCGTTTTTGTCCTTTTGAATCCTCCGAAATCTCTCAGCAAACCGAAGACTGGTAATGGTGTAGCCCATAAATTGCTTCGAAAAATCGTTTGCAAGGACGTCGAATTTCCTTAACCCTAACTTCACTCCGGTAGATAAGTTAGAGAACGTGACCTAAAGGATACAAGGACGTCAGTAAGATAATGCCAGTTTTTGCTCCATGAATTCAGAAACGTACAACTAAGTAGGAAGCGATCATGCTTTATAGGTTAAATATCATTACCTTTACAGAAGAGGTATCCGAACTTTCAGCAACGGCAGTAACATGTGCCAATGCCTTGCCGTTGACAGTTAATGCTCCTTTTCGTTTTTGGACAAATATTTTAGTCTTAGAATCACTCATTTCAAACCACCACTTTCCTGCCTCTAGTCGGTCACGCTTGGCATTTTTTCCGTTGCTCATTGTCTTGACTGATACTCCAGCGCAGAAGGGTCTGACGATGCCTGAATGACAGCAAAACTATGTCACCCCCATCTTATATAATCCGCAAAAACGGAAGATAGCGTGCGAAAGCAAGGTCTTTCCGTGACCCTTGTGAGGGATTTTTGGCACCCGGTTCAGGCCTACTGCTGGTCAGTAGAGTTGTTTGTGTTTCTTTCGGATAAACCAGGCTCTAGTGTGGATGAAAACACGGATCGTCTACGGAGAAAATCTGCTTTGGTTAAAATTAACTTTACAATTTTCGATTTCATTTGTGTCTTTGTTCGTTTTCGTGCCAGAAGCAAGTTTCCTGTCCATTGCTATCTTTCATCATCACGTCGTGATATCAATGTCACTGTGTGAGGGTTGCTGTGATCGTTAATGGTAATCTGGAACGCCACGGTTTTGCGGATCACGTAATTACAATGGACTTAGGCATTCTGCGTAAGTTTTGATTTAAACGCAATTTGCTTAAGGCGCACTAAAACAACATCCTGGGGAACCAACATTCCGCACAAAAAACACATTATGGTCTTTGCGTGTTCTTCACCATCAGGTCCAACAATACACAATACGCAGTCTGTTCTGTTCGGTGCTAAGATAAACGGCCATTTTCTCGATATTTCCGGTTATCACTCAGTCAAGCGATGGAAATTACGAACACACGATCCTCAAATGTTCACTAGAGTCCGGTACTAAGATGCTCATCTTAGAAGGTAAACTGTTCAAGCTTTAACACACCGTCTCCTATGGATCTTGCAAGTAGTGAACTTGAGAATCCTGATCCTTCTTCTCCATTCCCATCATCTAGCGAATGCTTAGAGCCGGACACGGAAAGTGACTTTTCGTCGCCATTAAATGAGAATTCTACATTACAGCTTTCTTCTAAATTAATCAGCCCAGCATCTAGCTTGCTGTTCCTTCCCGATTCCGATCAAAGTGCTGCGGAGGAGGATTTACAAAAAGATGGCTTGACAGATACTGAAGAGGATGAGGATGATCTTAGTTGCAGGCCTTTAGAACAGTCTGATGAAGATTCCAGTGAAGTAACGACTCAGGGAGGGGCAAAATATGAAGAAAATTCCCCGGAAAACCAAGGTAAAAAATGTACGTACTGCAACGCGTGATAAATAGCTGTAGTAAACATTTTCCTTAGTTGTAATGTAATTGCAGCAGCGTAGTTTTGTGCGGTGTGCGCTCCATGTCGAAAACACTTTAACTACGCGACAAACCACTAAAAGTGGGTACTCTGTTATTATTTACAGACACTACCTGCTTTCAAGACAGCCACGGGATTAAAGTCAATGTATTTGACGGGGTTACAGTATTTCTTTTTTTTTATTCTAATATATCTCGTTAAGTTAAGAATAGGAGGACGATTGCGTTGCTGTTGTACAAATTTGTGTGCAATCACAAAGAGAAAGCACTATATGTATTTGGCTACGTTTTGTCTTAAACAAATATTGGGAGATTATTTAACGAGGGTCTTTGACCGTGTCTTACATGTAAGTCCAACTTAATTAGTTCCTTGGCTGACAGGTGCATTTTCGTAAATAATGTACTTTCGTTGTCTTAACTTTTCTTTCCAGGATTTCTTGCTAAAAACAGTTCCTGAAATTCTCCCTCCTTCATCTGATAAGATTGATCTTGGAAAACTGAAATCAGACATTCCAAGGTATTTTAATTCACGAACGTTTACTGAAGAGCACAGAACTTGGTGGGATAATTTCTTAAAAGACAAAAATGGATTGTTTTCAATTAAGGAGAAGCCTTCCTCTTGGATTTTGGATGAAGTGGTGGCTATAAAGCAGAGACAAATAGGCGTCCGAGTCTCACAATGCGAATCACATGATACACTTGAGGAGCGAGCACAAGACCTTGGCTTGCCTCAAAGACCATTTGGTGCCCCGAAAGACATCGAAGAAATGGTGATTGGCCAGTTTTCCGAGGTGCCACAGGTATAAGGAAAGACCAGATTACTTTTCACTTATCCCCTGCATTATATAACTCTTCAAAACATGCACGTTGGTTCGTCCTTTAACTACAGAAAATCAATACTATATACTTGTTTCTAGTTGCATATATGGAAAGAAATGTAAACCACTTGCTTTGTACACTTTGTATAAAAACCTAAAAAAAGGACTTAGCTCATCATGAATTCTTGTAGCTCAGTGGTTAGAGCATCTCACCGGTTTTATGGAGGGCGTAGGTTCGATGCAGAGTACCTGGCACTCTCATTTCGTTTTCAGTTGTCTCTTCGCCCCTTGCCAAACAACTGGCATATCACTTCCTTTGCTTTTTCAGGTTTACACTGGAAGGTACAGACCTCCACAGCAAAGAGCAAATCCTGTTCTGACTGTAGAAAACTGTTTGGCAGAAATCACGGTGGGAACATTTGTCGCACAAATTCACTTAGATAACTGCAATAGAGTGCCAGTAATAGGACATGTGTTGGAAGTTAAAGAGGAAACCATCAAGATTCATTACTGGCAAGGCTCTTTGAAAGGAAAATGGAGTCCTCAAAATTCTCCAAGAAGCCGAAGTCCTTGGGTAGACGAGCTTCCTAAAGAGTGTGTCATCCTTTGTTCATTTTCTCTGACAGATGACAATAAACTTTTGCCGTCTACCAGAAAATATCTAAAGGAGGAGTATGCTAGATTACAAAAACAAAATACTGACAACTTGAACTAACGACCGCTAGCCGTTAAGTTGCGAGAAACTAATCAAAAGACTGTCGTTTTAGTCAAAGTGACTTTCATCTCTATTCTTCTGAGACATAAAACCTAATAACTTAATTATTTTGGGAACGGTTTTACCGGAGATAATGAACTCATAACCATGTAGAAATTGCATCAGTTCAGTGGAACAAATCAGTTGACATTAATTCGATATATTAGTTCAATGAAATTTATAATCAATGCCTCACTCAGTATATGTAACTTATGAATATCAAACTAATCAACTTGGCAAGATTGAAGTGGTTTCGTTTGCCTTTTAGGTACTGATGTCGTTACGGTTATGCGGTGTGATTTAAAGTCCCTAACGATAACTGCAAAAACAAGACAAAGCACATAAAAAAAAAAACCCTCTTCTCTTAACTTAACTAAAGAAATATCCGCGACTATTGTCAGTATTTACTATATTTATAGTTTGATCTAGATATTTGTAAAATAATTTTTGTTCCAGGGTGGTTTGGAAAATTACCGAAACCAACCAGAAGGTGGTTTCAACAAGAACTGCTTTTGCCAGTTCTTATAGAAACCACCCTTCTCGGTGGTTTCGGAAATTTCTGAAGGATGGTCTCAACAAGAACGGCCAGTGGTTTCGGAAATTTCTGAAACCACCCAGAAGGAGGGTTGCAACAAGAACGGCCAGTGGTTTCGGAAATTTCTAAAACCACCCAGCAGGATGGTTTCAACAAGAACGGCCAGTGGTTTCGGAAATTTCTGAAACCACCCAGAAGGATGGCTTCAACAAGAACTGCCAGTGGTTTCGGAAATTTCTGAAACCACCCAGAAGGATGATTTCAACAAGAACTGCCAGTGGTTTCGGAAATTTCCGAAACCACTGACGGCTGTTGCACTGAAAAAGCAAACGGGTTTTTATAGTTTGAACAAAAATAAATATATGCTATTCAGTTTCGGGCCCGACGGTTTCAGAAAATTCTGAAACCTATTTAGCCTGCTTCTGCCAGTAAGTTCGTTTTAGAAATGTTTGACTCATTCCTTGAATGTATGGTTTTGGTTTCAGAAATTTCTGTAACCATGAAAATTTTGTTTGACAAAGTCCCAAAACCACTCTTACATCAATCCGGATTTTAAACTACTCCTAAGAAAAATATCTTAATGCTATATTTTGGACATTCCCGTGACCGCCAGTTAGGTTAAGGGAAATTTAGGCTTTTTAAGACGGAAAATTTTCCTTCCGTCAGAAAGTAATTGCCGTCAGTCTAATTTCAGCCGGAAAAGGTGGTCAAGAATTGCTTTTAAAACTAACATTTTGATTTTACGTCTAACATTGCTTAACTTTTACTAAAATCAGCCGGCTTTACAGTCGGACGATTTTTAACTGTTAGAAGACGATTTTGCCGGGAAGCTCAAATTCCGGAAGAATCAATTCAAGTGACCACTTTCATTGCCGAATTTGTCCTTAAAGTCGGATGAAAAAGGTTGATAACTAGCTATTTCAGCCGAAAATATATTGAACTTTGGAATATCCCCCAAAGATTTGGAACGTGTTGTAAACACCACACGTATGTTCAAATAAAATCGTATTTATCAATATTTTGTTGTTTCTTCAAGTATCTTGAGCAGTCAAAAGCCAAATTTGGGGACATTTGCACGTGAACATTGCAGAGGACTGAGTCGAGTTGTAGGTGTTTCTACAATCCAGATTATAGATATTATCGTTGAACCGCTTTACCGAAGAAAATACTGAAAATAATGCGAAACAAAGTATTTTTACCTTTATTCTAACGTCTCTTGGCGTGTTCTGGCTAGTTTAAGGGCCATTTTGTCGATTTTTTTTTCACCTGAAGCATGCCCGTAGGCAGGAGTTTTTGCGGGAGGTTGCGATCGAACGAGAAGGCGGACCAAGCGAGCGCCAGATGCGCAAGCCTCTGGGGGTTCCGGGGGGTATGCTCCCCCGGGAAATTTTGAAGATTATGTCGTCTGAGACTGCATTTCGTGCGTTTTGTAGGCAGTATGATATGAAAACAGGCAGCCAAAAGCGAACTTCAAAACAAGGATATTACTCAAACTTTTGAACTTCAAAATGGATTGTTTTTGGGCGTAGAGACTATTTTACGTATGTCTTTTACAATTTTAGTTAATAACGTCACTATTTAAAAAGAACAAAAATAGAACTAGAGTTGAAAATCCGTACTATTCACTGCGTTTGCTGCGGCA
>BLFK01000531.1:82447-85460 GCA_014634185.1 Astreopora myriophthalma
TTGGGCCAATATTCCCCAGTACGGCCCTCGCGCTCGGTTAGTAAGCGGTTAGTATGTTGCCTCTACACAGGTGCTGTCGGTCACCAAATACGCGATGTTGTCCTCTTTCACATCAGTAAGTGTTGAGTAATAAACGAGCAGAACTTGAACAGAATTTGACCGCAATATAAACTTGAAATAGCCCATTGCAAAAGCGTGAGAGAACTAGAAAAGAGTACGGTTCTTTTTCATTTGTTTTAAAAACTATGATATTCAAATGAAAAAGCACCGAAACTTGAGAGTCTTTTACCAACAATAGAAGTATTTAGAATGGGAAAATGGTAAAATAGGAGGTCTTCCAATATCACCTAAAATAGAGAGTTTGTATGGATTGCGTAGACAGGCCACAAAATTATAAGGGTTTGTATGGAATTTTGCAACTTTTGCAAGTCTACCATTTGGCCAATTTTCTGCCGAAAACTCTCAAACTTGGCTGGGTAGCTCTTCATTCAATAACATTTCAGTTGAAAAGTTTAGATTTTCAATCTAATCAATACGAGAAACTCGTCCCAGTCCTCTTACGTTTTTGCAATGGGCTATGCAGTTTGGGATTTTCGGCTGTCTGACTTTTAGTTCAAGCATTTGAACGAGTGTTTCGGTATATCCGTCTTATTGCTGAAATTAATGCGACACCAAACAGAACGTATCTCGCCCCCCAAAGGAAAAAAAATTGTTCATATGCACGCACGCAAGCACAAACACACAAACACACACACACACACACACACATACACACCTATGGCTACTTGTAAGGTCTATGTTTCCACACCCCACTTGCGAAGATTAGCTTTTGTTTACCAGGTATAAAAAGAACTTACACTAAAAATGTTTTGTTGCTTACTTCCTTGGCTGCTCATACATTCTATTAAAACTCCGAAATATTAAAAATGAACCGCCAACTCACAGGTTGTGTAAATTCCCACTTCGCTTTGAGGCTTTGCCTCTTTTCCTGGGCTAAAAACTTTCATACAGTGTTTTCACACGACGTCAGAAACGCTGGCCATGTTGGTGTCCCAAGTTAGAGCAGTTTTCACTAGAGTGTCCAAAGAAATTACGCAATTGCTTTGATTTTGGTTTTGATTTACACTATGACTGGATCAAAACACTTGCGCCGGCGAACTTTTCAACCAGCCGTGCAAAACTAAAACCAATTCCGACTCACGTCACTCTCGTTTTCCCGCCCTTGACGCTGACTGCGTTTACCTGCTTTACGTCCTGATTGGCTAGTAAAACCAATTCGCGAATTACTTTGATTTTTAACTTGCTGCACGGTACATTTCCTTTAGAAAGTGATTGGCTTTCTAATTGTTTTGGTTTTGGCTTTACGACGGTCAATTGAAAACCGCTCTAACCCTCCTGGAATTGAACTATTTGTACGGTGGCTTCAAGGTAGCACGTTGGCTTCAAAGAGACATCAATAAATCAAACATTTTTTCTACAAGTTCGAGTTCTAGTTTGAGTTCGAGTTCGAGTTCAAGTTAGACTCCGTGCAAAAAGGTCAGTGGTGCTTTTGAGGAATATAAGCGCTGGCATTGTTTAGCATGGTCTCTATTAGCCCAGGTGACCTACTTACCTAAATTTGCCATTGTATTAATTCGGGACACCCAAAAGTGGGGTCTTTCTGCAGGTACCGGAAAGCTTTGTATTTTTGGTAACTTGGGAATAGTCTTTATTTGGAGTTGTTTTGTTTCCTGTCTTTTATTTCTTTTGTTTTACGTAAGCATACGTAATCTGTGCTCCGGTACTCACAGAAGCTGCCCAAAAGTGAGACACGCCTCAATCTTTTTCTTTGCAAAAAACCTCTATTATCTTCCTACAAAGTAGTATTTCTTCTGTTGTTTACTTGATACTTTGCATGTAACGTTTTCAGTTCTTCGAATGACCATAGTTAACCGAGGGACTGGTGATGAAATCCTAGAAAGGACAAAAGCGAGAACAGATTGTCGTGATCGATGTTGAATTGACCGTGACGGTGCACAATCTTTTGTTTTCGGTTCGCAAGTTAGTTGCGAATAAATTAATCGAAATTATTAATTGGTTATCTTCTCGAGAAAGATGTCTTTTGTGCATGGTCAAGGTAAAAAAAGCAAGCAAAGATCTGAAACAAAGAAACTTGTCGAGTTTCATTACCATCTCCATATATTAACTATTTACACTAAATATTTACAATATTAACAGTGCAGTTCCTTCCAATTTCCTGAGTCTTGCTGCCCAAAACAGTTTGAAAACCAACAAACCAAATCCGCTCACCTACCAAATAGTCAGTCTTCATTTAAAAGCGCTGTTTCTTTACTTTTATTGTGTAGCGAACTGAATGCTGCTCAATCTCCCTTGTGCTTTTGCTTTGTCACACTGTTCGTAGCTTCCACGATTTTGAAGGGCTTTCCACGTTTCTCTAGTATCAAACTTTTCAGTCGGCGTAGACAACGAGTTTCGTCTTTGAGTCCAAGCCATCTCCTGCCAATGGCTCTTTGGCAGTGGATTTACCTCTAGAGTCTTTCTCAGTCCCTTCAATCGATCCTTTTTCCTTCGCACTGTTTCACTCAGTCAACTGTTCCCCCAACCTTAACAACGCGTCACTTACATTTATATATTTAGATAATAATTTATTCTACAATTAACATTTAGTTTATACACTTATTGTTTTAAACGGTCGTACATTTACAATACTGTATACTTAATCAACACTTTTCGAACAAATAACTTACAAGCTATTCCTTAAGTACTAATCACGGTTTACTACGACGATACATTAACACTAAATAATTAAAACTAACGAAACAAACTATACAGCTAGGAAAACAAAGAACAAAGGGGAAAACAAAGGGAATTTCATGACGAATTCCTCACGATGTTGCCACTTAATACGATCAAATACCCCATCGGAAAGGCCTTCATAAAGCGTGAAATTCTCTAAATCCACTGTACTCTGAAGCCACCGTACTTTTAACCGTTCTTTTGTCTCGGTTAAAAA
>BLFK01000531.1:85470-102970 GCA_014634185.1 Astreopora myriophthalma
AGGAAGCCTTTGGCTGTAAGCTTAAAGTCACTGAATCCCCTCTGTCTTACATAAACCAGCAGCGTAGTCTAGAATCTGAAATAGCTCTGTCAATATACATCCCATATCCAATTCTTATGAAATGGCATGAGCTTGTTGGAATCAAAGACGAGAGAGGAAATGAGTTAAACCACATTGACCTTTTAATTTTTCGATTCCTGGTCGATGGTTTAAATTAAGTAAGGAAAACGGATCAAGAATCCAAGGAAGATTGAGACGTGAAGCCGGTGCAGTTGTGAACAAATACACTGGAAAGGAAGTTGTTGTTTTCGCAATTAGACGCCAGTGAGCATGCTCCCTTCGTTTCAAGGGTAACCGCAGACACAAATCATCGCGTGAGCGAAATGTCCCGAATTTCTGGTAATGTGTTCCCCCAACCTTAACAACGCGTCACTTACATTTATATATTTAGATAATAATTTATTCTACAATTAACATTTAGTTTATACACTTATTGTTTTAAACGGTCGTACATTTACAATACTGTATACTTAATCAACACTTTTCGAACAAATAACTTACAAGCTATTCCTTAAGTACTAATCACGGTTTACTACGACGATACATTAACACTAAATAATTAAAACTAACGAAACAAACTATACAGCTAGGAAAACAAAGAACAAAGGGGAAAACAAAGGGAATTTCATGACGAATTCCTCACGATGTTGCCACTTAATACGATCAAATACCCCATCGGAAAGGCCTTCATAAAGCGTGAAATTCTCTAAATCCACTGTACTCTGAAGCCACCGTACTTTTAACCGTTCTTTTGTCTCGGTTAAAAATCATGGCCACCCGGCGATTACATGACTGAGAACGCTCCACAGAAAACGTACCTGTCGATCAAAACGGCTTTGATTAAAATGTAGTGAGAGAAGAGTGAAAGTCACACGAGCCTTGAAGTGCTCAAGAGATGGCTTCCTTGTGTTTTACACTTCGTCCATTTTATTTTCCCACAGCTGTTGTCGTACGAAGAGATGCTGCCCCCTTGGATCTGTGTATGTAGACTATTTCCTTTGTAGCTGCAAAAACTATGGCTTGCGTACAGACTTACTACTTAATTTCTGACACAATTATATAAAATGTTTGCTTAAGTAAATGTTTCTTTATTTAATCAACAATTGATTTGATTTCTGTTTATTTAATTTGATTTACAATGTACCCTACTAGTGCTACAGCGCTAAATTTATTGATCCTCAAAGTTACCATTGTTATCATAATTATCCTGTCATCATCATCATCATTGTTATTATTATTATTTGCTTTGTATACAGGATAATCTTTTTCCGATCTACTTCCTAAACGAGCGAGTCATAGCACATGACCAAAGGTCCTTTTGGGTTATCTTCTTACTCTAGAGCTCAAATACTTTTCTCAAAATCCTTGCAGTTCCCAGTAACGTAGGTTTTTGGAGTACTGAAGTACAAATTTTGACATCCAACGTTCCTAGCCACTTATCCAAGTTTTTTGTTACACTTCCCAAAGATCCTACAACAATTGCTACCACCTGCACAGTTCTCATGTTCCACATTCTTGCAATTTTTCTTTTAAGCTCCTGATACGTGTCAACAACAGTGCCCTTTCTCTGCTGTTTATTTACAAACACAATATCCGGTCTTCTGGCTTCAATGACGTGATCACACTGTATGTTCAGGTCCCACAGTACTTTAACTTCATCGTTTTCACTTACACTGTCAGGCACGCGTTTGTACCACTTATCCTTATCCAGATGGCATTTCTTACACAACTTCCAATGAACTACTTTTGCAACGTTGTCATGTCTCTGTTTGTATTGCCTTTAGGCCAACTTTTTACACTCACAGACAATATGATTGACAGTCTCACCTTTCTCGTCACCTTTCTCGTCACATTGTACCATCCCGCACTTTAGTTCGTTGGAATCATATGTGGATGATTCCAAACTTTACCTGTCATTCTCAGTCAAGGATGTGAATACAATCGTGCAACAGATCAACCAAGACCTTTCATTGATAGCTTCATGGTGCTGTCATAACCATCTTCTTATCAACCCAGACAAGACTAAACTCTTAGTTATGGGGACTCGTCAAATGCTACAAAAACTTCCAGACTTCCACATCACACTACTGGGAAAAGAAATCGCTCCAACTGCTTCCGCTCGGGATCTTGGCGTGCAAGTAGATGCAACTCTTAGCTATAATGAACATGTCACTAATATCACGTCCACCTGCATGGCTAGTTTATGCCAAATTAACAGGATTAAGCATCTTCTTGACTCGAGAACTTTAGAGAACGTTATTACATCTCTAGTATTCAGTAAGCTGTATTTTTGTTCAACTGTTTGGGCTAACACTAGCAAGACCAATGTGCGGAAGTTACAGAAGATCCAGAACTTTGCGGCCAGAATCCTTACAGGAACAAGAAAGTACGAACATATAACACCTGTATTGAACGATCTCAGATGGCTCTCAGTGCCTGCCATGCTAGCACTTTATGATGCAATTTTAACTTTTAAATGTTTAAGGGGATTAGCCCCAAAGTACCTTAGCTCACGCTTTAATACACGTGCTTCTGTTCATGGGAGAGACACTAGAAATAAGAACAAGTTAGACATCCCAGCGTTCAATACAGCTGCTGGTCAGCGCTCTTTTATATATCGAGCGGTGAAATGCTGGAACACGCTCCCTGAAGAAATTATTAAATGTGAAAGCCTACACAGTTTTAAATCTAAAGCTAAGAGTTATTTTTACACAATTTTTAAATGAATCTATAGTGTTTTTCGCATATTTATTATAGTTTCATACTGTTGTACATACGTTTTTAGATATAGTTACTTACTTATATTTGTAAATTATTGCGGAAGAACCCTTTGGGAGCATTAATAAAGTTACTATTTATTTATTTATTTATTTATAACCTACATAATGGGGATTCCACCGTTGTGTCAATATGGTATTTTACATAGTTGGTCCTGAGAGCTTGTTCCTGGCCTGCACAAATAATAATAATAATAATAATAATAATAATAATAATAATAATAATTTAATAACTTATGTAGCGCTATTTCCATGTACTGATCAACTGCCCTTTACAAAGCTCACAACGATGACAAATAAAGAAGAAAAACAGAGCAAAAAAAAAATATTAAATAGTGAATAAAAATAATTTTCATAAGCGGACCTGAACAAAAACGTCTTAAGCCGGTTTGCTTTTAAAAAGACTGAGTGTCGTAACAACACACAGCTCAGCCGGCAGGCTGTTGCATAAAGCCGGAGCGGTAGAAATAAACGACCTGTCAACCAAGCGTTGGGCGCCATTATCTTCTGTGGAACTTCTAATAATAGGCTATTATTCCAACGTAATGCGTATGAGCTCTTGTGCTTAACCCTAATCAAATCACTAAGATAAGATGGCGCTAGTCCATGAATTGATTTCAAAGTAAGAATTAGAATCTTAAACCTGATTCAATAGACAATAGGAAGCCAATAAACTTCGTAGAGAGCTGGTGTTAGGTGTGAAAACTTGGGTATGTCCGCACTAAGTCTAGCGGGACATTCTGGACACGCTGTAAATTTGGAAATTTGCACATTTGGTAATTCATACATTAAGCTGTTACAATAGTCAAGTCTGTTAATCTTCAATTTTTGGGTCAATCTTCCATTGTTTGTTAGTCTGCGTATTTTTCCGTTATTTGTGAGCATTGTTTTCTGAGCTTTTCCATTTTCCCTTCTATTTCCATTTACCATTTCGGTTTTCTTTTCTTTCTTGTATTGTTTTTACCTTGCTTTTGTTTTTCACCACTGAAGATTCCCCAGGCGACTGCTGTTGCATATATTGCACAATTGACTTCCCATAAGTATTCGCTTGATTCAGACTCTTGTTAAAAGTGATGTTCTGATTTCAGTAAGAGTTTTAATTTCGTCTTTATCTGGGTATTTCTTTGTGAATGTTGTTTGTTGTCTGTCATTCAGTTTCCGTTGTTTGGTTTCGTGGAAGATCGCTCGTACGTGTTCTAGAAGGCCATCATATTTGTTCAGTATGGTATTTCTTTGTTGAGGTTCTTAATCCTTGGGGTGTTGTTCTCTTTGTTCTTCATATTCAGGTTCATTAGTGCGTTGTTCGTTTAGTTCTTTTGCAATGTTCTGCTTATTCAAATTCGTTTTCTTAACAAATTAGCATCATCTCGAAGATTTTGTGATGTCTTTCCTAAACTTGCGTAGCCTTTTTCGTCCCAAATCTTGTTTGCTAGATCCATGACTCCTAGTTTTTGTCCGTTGTCTTTTCTTGGGCATTGTGTTGATTGAAATAAAGTTTCGCATTTTTTGTTCTGGCGTCGATTAATGCCGTGTTCGCGTCCACGGTCCATTTCTTCGTTGCTCAACATTTGTTTGTCCATCTTCTACTTAAGTCTTCGTCTGGGCTCGAACGTTTTGTTGGTTCGCCTTTCTTGGCATGTTGGTAAGTACGACCGACCAATAGAACACGTTCGTGCCTTAGGTCGTCACGACACATAGGCGCACTCGATTGACACTATTCTGGAATGAGAGTAAACGAATAACCTCTTAACTTTTCTTTGGAGGTACATATAGGAAGATTTCTACACACTGTCGGGAAACGATGAGCACTGAGAATCTTCTCTCGATTCCGATAACATCAAAATTCTCCCACGGGTGATTTTTAGACCTAAGGCTTCGTATTCTCATTCCGGAATAAAGTCAATCGAACGCACCCTTAATTGAGGTGGGGGGACTTGCATGTGAAAGGGGCGGGGATGCTCGTCGTCTCGCTTAGGGGTTTAAATGTCAGACTTTGGTCTCACTTAGGGTGTTCTGGGCAAAACGCCATTATATTTAGCCGCGAAGGTCTCGATTACGCTTGCACGCTAAGAAATATATACATGTCTATATCTGTATCTATACACATACACCCAGATTTTGTTTATATTATATATAGTTTGCACAAAAGAGAAGCGTCTTTCAACAAGTAAGCACTTTATTCAGTCCCGACCCGTCCCAATTATATATATATAATATAAACAAAATCGGGGTGGCGATGAAAGCCAGGTTAAAAATGGCCTCTTTCGGGGGTTCAAAATAAAAGCTTGGGCCAGATTGGTCTCCTCCGGGGGTTTAATTAAAAAATTCGGACGAACATCCCGCCCTCTTCATATGCGAGCGCCCCCCCTCCCCACCAGGGATTGAAAATTACGCTTCTGTTTTTCGTTACAAAGATGCGTGAATGGCGATAATGAGTGCCGAGCAGCAGATGGATCCACGATTCCTGCAATACAGTCTCCTGGGAGCGTGAGAACGTTTCTCATGCTAATTGGCACTGAATTCGAAGGACTGAAAAAGAATAACATGGTCGAGGTTAATGAAGGAGAAGGAAAAGAAGCGAATCCTGTGGATGATGTTGGACTGAATGGTATGTGCTTTCAACACAGTAGTTCACCATTTACGCGTATATGCAAATATGTATTAAATCAATAGGGTTATAAAATGTTGGTGTACCGAACGTGTCAGTAGGATTGCTCAACATTTATCTTTTGGCTAGGCCTAAATTCAAGAAATAATTTGAGCAACTGGAATTGTCTTAAACCGATTTGACAGCACCTCTCGCGTGATTTTTGGTTTCAAAGTACTAACTTTTTAATGAGCTTAAAGGTATTCCAGAATGTTTATTTTTCAAACCCTTTTAAAATCTGAATGGTCATACATTGGTTCCAAACTTCACAGAGAGTGAATACAACATATTATTTTTCTAATTCAAGGCAATAATTTAATGATGTCCATACTCTGTATCTTGCTTAAGGCTATTTTCGCCAAACCAGTTGTCACATTTTTAGTTTTGGGGTTAAGATTGTATATTATTGGGCGTTGGTGATAACGTGATTTAAAAGACTAATGAGATGGAATTAAAGATGATGAACAAGGCAAGTTTTCTTTTTCAAGACCACCGTCATCAGACAAAACACTTTTGGGATTCCCTTCTTCTTATTGCAATTTTTTTTCGAGGCTCCCTTAATTTTCCTGCAGCACCCCATGACCCATAATTAATGAAGGATCCCTTACTTTGTATCTTTTCAGGACACCGCTAAAAGGAAAACAGTGGCTGGCTTGCGGAGGTTGCTAATATACAGCAAGCACACATGAATATTGTTGTAGTGAATTAGTAGTGATTTCAAGTCCTTTTTCTTTTCAAATTTGCCGTTTCGTTGATAAACATAAGGTAGTTTTGAACACACTTCTTTGTTTTCTTATAGAGCATTTTTTCCAGTTCAACAAGAAACCCGCGCTTCTGAGCTCAGCGCTAATCTACAGCATTGAGGTCTAAGCACCCCCTTGAAAGCGGGTAGCTCTCAGTTATTGTGATGGTGCCTCCACTTAAATGTATTTTAAAAATGGAAAATTTCAACAGCTTGCCTCGTTGGTACATTGGATATCGGTATTACCAGGAGTCCATAAGTAGGAGCGTCCATCTTCACCACTGGGTTTGTAGGTCAGCATTAGATGACACAGGGGTGGAGTAGTTTTCTGCGCCCGCAATGATGACAATCCACACAAAACCCCTAACCCTATCCCTAACTGCTGGTCACTGAATCTACCTCACCCGATGTTATTTAAGGCTAACCGTCAGGCTAACCGCGTTTGAACCCCAACACAGGAGTAGACGAGCTATTTTTGGAACAACTTTACGCACGCTAAAATTCATAGTCAGGCACATTCATCCAATCAAGTGGCTTAACATGACGGCGATTGACAGCTCATTATTCGTGCCATGCATTTTTCACACAGAAGAGTGTGCTGGCAACCGTGGCAACCACTTTTCGCGGGAATTTGAAAAACTAAAAATAACCTGGTCTACTCCTGTGCTACTGGCCCCGACCATTACATGTGGACGCTCGTCTCACTAAGGGCTCCTGGTATTACCAAGAAGCGAGAGACCCGGGTCCAACACGTTTACTCTTCGGAATTTTACTTTATGCAACTTGAACTAAAATGGGATCGTCAGTTCATTTGAGCGATGGAAGCAAGTGCTAACCTTTACAATCAGTGTTTGCTTAATCCAAAGCAGTTTCTGACCCTATTATCATTTGTGGGACGGGTGGGTGAGTAATATTTCGATAATTTTATTCCTTAACAGTTCTGCTTTCTGTGTTCAAAATTATATCAAATTATTTTTGCTACCTTGGGATAACAAGATTGCACAAGCGGTCCTTAAGAATTAAATGAATTAAATTTTGAAATTTGTCTTGTCGGGACTTGTTTTTCCACAACCTCGTTCCCAGGCTCTTTCCTTTCCTCCGTCCTCCGTTGTCGTGGATTTTGGTCTGGTCACGTGTCTGCCAGATTTTGGCAGGTTACAAACAAGTGGCTGGAGGGAGGGGCAGATAAGTGTTCAGTGGTCCCAGAAGATCAGGAAAGTCGGTCGTGAAGTTTGTGACAACCAGCTAGGGACCAAGGGTTTCTAGATCACACATGCAGTTTTAGTTTGGAGAAGGTTCACGTATTTTCCACTGAAGTAGAGCGTTGATAAGCTATAAGGTTTATCATTTTGGAACGCCGACCACTGAAGCGATGACATCGAGAAGGAGTACATTGACGGAGCTGAAATCTCTTTCTCGTCGTCAATTTTCCGAGTTCATATCAGCCTCTTTTTCGCAACGAGTCTAAGTGCGAAGTCTTTCTTATGAAAATTAGTTTTAATTCTTATGCAAAGTAAAACTGATTAACATCAAAAAACTTTCGCACTGAGACTCGCTTTGAAAAAGAGGCTGGCTTGAACTCGGAAATAGTCTATTGCCTAAGGACCAATAATGTTTTTGTCTTCGATCAGTTTCGTTTGTCTTTGGCAGTGAGCGGGTTTGAATATGCAATAAAAATGCAATACTCCTCTTCCCTTTCTAAAGTGGGAAGGAGAGAACAGCTCGATCAAGTGAACCTGCTGGCCTTTTGTTTTAGCCCTTTCTTCCTCAATTCCACTTTTAGCCCCCAATTGTTGACTCTTTGCTTGCGTGTCAGAGTCAAAATGCAGCATCACCCACCCATACACGGAGTTAACACATTGACAACTTAACAGCCGGTCAAATAAGAATCAATATTGTGTCCGTAACAGTTAAACATGCTCACATTTTTGCACCGGGACACATTGCTGGTCTTACTTGAATTCTTACGGTCCCTACTGACTACAAAAGCGCATCAGTCCTTCGGACTTTGCGCTAAAAATAAGGTGTTGTTGAGCGAGGCTGACTGTGAATTGAGTAAAAACCTGTGTTAAGTTGTGGTCTGTGATTCAGTGGAATAGAATTAAAAGCAGAGTCTACGGGAAAGGTATGTCGTTGTGCGTTTTCGACATCCGTTGTTTGATGTAAAAGATTTCAACACCATGTAAACTACGCCTGTCGACGAGGACGACAACGCCAGAAACGAGTAGGTTTGGAGCGGTTTTCACTTATGTCGAAATTAATCACGTGATTGCTTTGGTTCTGGTTTGCTCTTTGCTCTACGATTGGATCAAAAAACTCGCGCGAACTTTTCAACCAATCAGATGCAAAACTAAAACCAACTGCAACCGTAGTCACCCTCGTTTTCCCGCGCTTGCTGCTGGCTGCGTTCACTTGCTTTGCGTTCTGATTGGTTACTAAAACCAATTCGTGAATTACTTCGATTTATGATTGGCTGTATTTCCTTCAGAAAGTGACTGGCTCTGTAATTACTTTGGTTTTAGTTTTAGAGCGGTTTTCAAATGACTGTCGAAAGTAATGACGAGATTACGATTGCTACGCTTAGTGATTGGCTTAAAATGTCGCGCCAGTTTATCAACCAATGAGAAGGAAAACCAAAACAATCGCGACTTGCACGCGCGCTTTTCCCCGCGCTTTGACCAAGTTACATGAAATTGCTACGAATTTTGATTGGCTCATTGCACTGTTTGCACCTGCTGTGATTGGACAGATTAATTACTTTGGTATTGGTCTTACGACACTCAATTGAAAATCACTCTAGATAGTCAATTGAAAACCGTTCTAATGCGCAAATACAATATGTATGTTCTGCACGTGCTTTCGACATTTTGCAGTTCTATCCAAAACAGCGACGTGAACTAGCCAAATTTATAGTTTGATGAAGGACGTAAGCAGAAGACGATTATTTTTGTTGGTACTGCACTTATAGTGCAATACCCGTTGTCATCGCCTGTGTGAGAGTGTAAGAAAGGGTGCATATGGTTATTGCAGTGAAGCTTGAAAGTAGAGCTACGGTGCAAAATGTTTTGCGATACGATAGCACGAGGGTAAACAGAGGGGGGTGAATAGCCCAACGGATCGGCGGATTTTGGAAATATTTTTGCCCGGACTTCGGATTCAACACGAAATTTTAACGGATTTTCGCATCCTACAATTCCGGTGGATTGCGGTGTCATCCTTCTTTTTTGGCCCGGATTATGGATGTTGCCTGTAATAAAGTTCGGATCGCGAATCTCGCCGATCTCTTTCAGATCACTGATCTCTCGTAAACTACTCGACAAATATTGAGCGGGTTGGGATGTAAGGCCTTTTTTATCGGATGTATGATCGACGGATTTCGTTATTAAATCCTAACGGATCGGTGCATTTGTATACCCCTATTCACCCCCCTCTAAACAAATCTATCGGAAACGCGCTCGAATTAAAGCGAATGAGCCTCAATACTAAATCAGCGAGAATTCTCTACTCGGGACAAAAGAAGAATAGCATAAAGAATACTGTTGGTAGATATTACGGGGATAAGTACTGTTGCAGATGGGTTCGCTGTTTTTTCCTTTCGTGCCTTTTTTAATCACGTCATTCTTCTGTTTCGTATTTTTTGTGGACGACTCACTCTAACTTGCGAGCTTGATGAAGGAGAAAGCCAAAGAAAGAATATTTTGACAAGCCTTTGACTAGTTCTTGTCCCAGGAAGGCGATGGAAAGGCAAGGCGCTACTTATGCTCCATCAAGTAGTTTGATGTTATTATTGCTCTTTGTGCAGCTGAGCACGTCCTTTCCAACACTGTTGCCTTGTCAACTATGTTGCAACGAAATAGTGTAGATCTCATGGAGGCAGCCCAAGAAGCGAGAGTCGTTGTAATTGTCATGAAAGCTGAGAGAGGCGATCTGTCGGTTTGGAAGGAAGTGTATGTGCGGGGGAAACAGATTGCAGCTGAGTTTGACGTTAGGCCATGCATGCCAAGAACAACCGGAAGGCAACAACACAGGGTGAATGTCTCAGCCACAAACCCAGAGTCCTACTGGCAAAGAGCTGTGTACCTTCCTCTTATCGATCATCTCATTCGCGAGATGAACGACAGGCTTTTATCACAGGAGGATCGCTTCCTAGCCCATTATCTTCTCCCAACAAAAGTGCAGGGATTAGGCAACGATGTCTAACGTAAGATGTATGAGGCGTACTCAAGCGATCTGACCGAAAAGACAGAGTACGAGAACGAGATGTTGGGGTGGAAAACAAAGTGGCTGCATTCAACTGGAGAACGACCAACAACTCTGGCTGACACTCTAGACTGCATAAATCCAACTCTTTATCGAAACGTTAACACCATCCTCAATAAAGCTTAACTTGAGATACTTAGCTGGGCATTCAGTCCAGTAGGCCTGGGTTGTACAGTACAGTTCGTTATAGCTTCAAATCAGATCTCGTTTAGTTGCTAAGAATTCATTAATAAAGTGCTTTATCAAATGAAGCTATGATCCTCGCAGTTATGGACGCAATTTTAGCAATTGCGTAGAGAAGCCTGAAAAAAATTCAGGACTTCAATGGGGTTTGAACCCGTGACCTCGCGATGCCGGTCTTCGCAGTTATGGAGGAGGATCATAGCTTCACTTGATTTCATATATCCGCAGTTCAATATATGATTCATTTCATATATCATTTCATCTGTTTATTCATTCGTCCACATCACGGGAACATTTGAACCAACAAATGACCAGCTCCCAACATCAGTGGCTTCATAGCTCAGTTGGTTAGAGCGTCGTTAGCCTTCCTTGATGAAGGCAGTTAAGTTCTATTGGTGTTTTAAGGTGGCTCTACATAGTTTTTTTGGCGCGGGAAGCATGGGTACGAATGGCGCGAGCGAAGTACCTCAACTTGAAGAATTTCTGTTTTGATGACGTCACGAAAAACAAAGAGTTTTGAGTGATCTTAAAACGCATATTGGGCGCGTTCCCTACGGTGAATTTTTTTTTTTTAAATTGGCACATGGATAGGATTTTTCTTTTTCTCGCTGTTAGGAAAAAATCATCAAATTTTATACATACATTAATGTATAGTAATACGCGTCAAAAACGAAAATTGCGAATTCCTTCGAAAATTATGTACAGATTTTCTTGTAGCTTTGTCAGTTGAAACTTCTTGGATGTTTACTCTTTTTCCCCCAAAACAATGAAAATTCACCGTGTAGAAACGTAGAAACACCCTCTAGAAGTCAGGTATGTTAAAAAAACAAGCCAAGCATTTCTGTCAGTAGTTGTCATAGCAACAACATTTAGGTTCTGAAAGAGTCATCCATACGTAGTCTAAGGCTGTAGGTTTCTATTATTGCTCTTTTCACCGAGTGCTATGTGATAAACATTTGCCAGTGGAGAAATTATTTATGCGTATGTAATATCCAAAGCTTTGTACGATACTATATAGCAATCATCTTTCCTGAAAACAGTAAATACAAAACGTTGGAACAGTCAGAACTGACTTAAGCAAAATATAGATGAAAACAATTTTTCAGAAGAATCTGATTAGCTGATTAACATACAAACATGAACGTGTTAAAAGCTATACTTCACCCAGTTTTAGTATCCGGTATGTATGTGAGAAAAAAAGCCCATTTGTCGTATGAAATTCATCTAAGTTTCGTACCAAAATGGTGCAAACAAAACACTTGGGAAAAGACGAGTTCTGCGATTTATTGCAATGTAAATATAAGAGTTTAATTGGACTTGGAGAGACATTGAGGACAAAGACGAAAACACTTAGCTGTTATTTTCTTACTATTTGACCTGACATTAGAAGTAACAGAAATACCATGGAGCCTCATGTTAAGAATTACAAGTTAATTCGTGAAGGCTGAAGTTTCAAAACATACATACAGCGCTCTTCCCTTGTTTACATTTGCCATTTCTGTATCAATTTTACATGATTGATATAGAAGCAAGCAGCAAATTCAAACTTTGTTAGTCTTGAACCTTTTTTTTAATTTCTCCAATCGCGCGTTTCGTCTAATTATCGCAAACCTCATCAGTAAATTTAATACCAAAAATAGCAACAATTTCGTGACCACGAACGAAGCCTACACATTTGTTTTTTGGGACTTGTGTAAGACAACAAGGAAACAGAAGAAAAACTACATTTTAAATTATTTTTTATGGCTGCTTATCGTTACATAGTTTATTTTGTTTCTTTGTGGTAAAGAAACAAAACTGAGGCCGAAGGTTGACGAGAAGCAGGCGTAACGCAACATGACAAGACAAAGCCAATTGAAAACCGCCGAAAATTTTGCATAAATGACGACTTTTTTTTTTTTTTCAAATCTTTCATGCAAAGATGAACACTTAGAACTGTCGGCCCGTCAACAACTTCTGAGACTCTAAAATAAACCGGAAATAAATCATTTGAGGATTTTACGTCTCATAATCATCATCTCGTAATCATTTACGAGATGCTATTCTTCCAAGAACTGAAGCCTAGCCTTAACACTCAGAGTGACTCCATCAGTGCTAAACTCTTTCTTTAGCTTGTAGCTTATTTTTTTAAATGAACTATTGTTTTTTCTTGTATTTAAGAATATTCGTACTATTTCCTTTTCACTTGATAATAGGGTCTTTAAGATATGGTACGGCAAGGCTCTAGTACGGCGGCAAATAGTGAAGATCACTTCCGGTGTCGTCATGACGCGTGTTCCACCACGGCTTTCCCGCCGTAGCCTTGCTTTCTACTACGGCAAAGTGCCTAGTTTCACGTACTCTTCACTACGTGAGTATAAACCTGCTGTTTACTTCTCATTTTAATGCTTTTTTCACTGTTTGAACAGCCTAGTTCGAAGATAAAGCACTCAATCATAAAAATCCGTTCGAAGATAATTGTTTCTGTGTCATTTGCACAGAAAATGGGAACGATTTAAACACCTACCGTAAGCGACAGTCATATTTTACTTGACCGGTCTGAACAGCCGTAGATCAGAAAGCTATCTACTAAGCTGAGCTGTTCAAAATGTATTTTATTAGAATTGAAAGCTTTGTATTTTTGGACTTATCACATTGTACGAATCCCCTACCCGTGCTGAAATCGAGCTTTTTATCAGTGTTATCTTGTTTTGTGGTTGGAATTACAGGCGCGTCTAAAAGCAGCTGAGACGCAAATCTAAGTTCTGGGAGATGTAAGATCGACACAAGGGAAGGAAATCATTGTCAGTGATCAAGCCTTTGTCGTATGAAAGTAGAATAAAGTCGAACGTATCCAGTTTTGTAAAGACACGTAGATGCAGAACACCCCGTTGCCGTACAGCGAAATCTTAATCTGTTTGAGGTTTGCGGAGGAAACGGAGTTGTCAGCCTAGTCCCTCACGGCCGAAGTAGCCGTAGTAGCAGCCTGCCGTAGTGTATTTTAAAGTCCCTAATCCCGTCTGAGAGCGTCGAAACGTCGTGTATATATAAATTTTAACCGCTTGTTAAAGATTTCTTAAATGTTTTTAAGATTCGTTTTCTCGCAATTTTTTATAGCTAAATGTTTTAAAAAATCGCTTCTTTTTAATGAGATTATTTTAGCTAAGAGAACCTGAACAGATATTTGCTGCACGTGCAGCTTGTCACGTGCAAGCCATGCGGCGTTAGATTACTACTGTGTTCAGTGGACCGTTCAGCCGCCATGATTTTCTTCCAGCCGCGAGAGACTCGGGCCGTTCAATTCCAAGCGCCCAGGTTCTCTTCGCGAGGACAAGGGAGGAAAAGAGAGAGAGCCTGGGTTCAAGGTTGTGTATGCTTTGTCACTACTTCAATCGAGTCTGCGTTGGTTCACATCTAGAGTTTTGTTGTAATTACACCGTCAAGGAAATAAAAAATTTACCCAAGATCGTGGTTGTATTATTTCAAAAGCGCCATGGCCACCAAGGTAAGTGTTCTTTCCGCTAATGCATACGATAGTTTTTTCGCTATTAGAAGTGAAATGGCGATACTTGGACGTAAACCTTTTTGGTGACAGGCACATCCCAGAGGTTTCTCTTTCTTCACTTCAGACGAATTTTAGCCGCGCTT
Source organism: Astreopora myriophthalma (assembly GCA_014634185.1). Classification (NCBI taxonomy): domain Eukaryota; kingdom Metazoa; phylum Cnidaria; class Anthozoa; order Scleractinia; family Acroporidae; genus Astreopora; species Astreopora myriophthalma. The sequence goes on from BLFK01000531.1 coordinate 99,767, forward strand.
CACGGTTCGTTGTCGCCGCTTCGCGTCCAAGATTTGTCCGTGACGAAAAAAAAAAAAAAAAAAAAAAAAAAAGGAAGACCTCTGGGACTAGGGTAATCAACTGAGAAATAAACACCTTTCAGTGTTGCGTTTATAAGTTTCATTTAACGTTCCAGATTTGCAAGGTTTTAATATTTGGGAGGCCTTTTCTAGTGCAGTCGTCGGCTTTATTGTACGTGTTAAAGGATGATAGATCAAGCGTTTGTACAAAAGTGGAAACAACTCAACTACCCGAAAAAGGGGTTGAAAACCCATGCTATAGATAAATGTAATGTATTCGCAGTCTGTGTTTCTAGGAAATTGAAAATGTTGGTGCTCTTAGCACGTTGTAGGGTACGTACATGTGCAGTCACTTTCTTACACTATTGTAATCAGACAAAATGGACCAAATTCATAAAAGGTGACTGATAAATTATTCTTTTGGGTTTGAATTACCATCCTCATTTCAATTTTGCACATGCTAACAAAGCTGCAGCTAGTAAGGCTAATTAGCACAAAGAGAAACAAGTTATTGGTGATCATTTATGAATTCATCTATTACACTTCTCTTTTACGGGTCATGGCGGGGGTGAAGCTTGTGCAGTAGTGTTACTGGTACCCTGGTCACAGAGGTATTACTTTGTTCTCTTAAGGTGAATTTTAGCTGCGAAGCGGTGACAAGAAACCACAAAGCAATGAGGAAAGAAAAACCTCTGGTTTTGGTCCTGTGAATCTCACTTTCGTGCAATGTTTATGGTGCAGTGTCTGACTGTCAGTTGTGATTGGTAAAAAAAAAATGATGTTCTAATGTCTACACATTTTGAAAATTGACAGCTGAAGAGAATGCTGACAAGCAGGGGCGAGCATGATTGTCATTGGTTGTTGTAATATTGATATTTTTGAAGAGTTGTTTGACAGTTGGCATCTGCATGGAAGTGAGATTGGCAGGGACTGAAACCAGAGGTTTTTCTTCTCTCACCGCTTCACGGTTCATTGTTACCGCTGTGTCGCTACATGTAAAATTTGTCCGTGGCAAAAATCAATGAAAAACCTCTTTGATCAGGGTATTCTACTGGCGGTCTAGCTCTTTCATTTTCTCCTCATTGTTCTCTGCAAGGATAAAATTGCCATTTTTCAAATATTGTTTTAGTTTGTGCAATTTTCAATTGTCGAGGTTTCTTTCATCGCCTTATTCACGCCAAGGCTCAGGGTACTGTGGATTTTTCAATTCTTGCCGGCCGGGCCAAAGTTCTCTTGACATTAGACCTTTGAAGGAGGACACTAATTTAGCTGCGAGTTTAGCCTAAGTCAAGTCAAGTGAAGTCACCGGTTCTATTTCTTGATAGAGTATACCCACTGTGTGGGTCAGATATGTGTTTGTTTCTTTTGTTATTCAAATTTAGGTCTAACTAATTTAGTATGCTTGCAGGACTCTATTTTAGCGCTAGTTGATTGTCATTGTTTCCGTTGTGCACAAGCTAATTAAGTAGTGTATTGAAGTGTCAAAAGCATGCACATGCATGTCATTTTATGTTGTGTGTCATTAAATTTTTTTCAGTGATTAAAATAATGTATTTTGTTCCTATTGTTTATGCATATTTCATTTCCCTTATTGTGACCTATTATGTGTGGAACATTATTGTTTTGGTGTTAAATTGTTATTATGCAATTCGAAGTTCCGACTCCCGAAATATGTTATTGCGTAAAGTTAGTTGTGTACTGTCTGTGTAGTTGTGTACTTTGTTAAGTTGCGTTTGAGAACATTGACAGTTATGGACACATTGTTTTACTATTTTGCTGATACATGCAACTTTTTCCATCAGAGAAAATGCACCAAGTAACAAAAGTTATGAATTTGAAATTGTGACGTTATGAGTTTACAGTGTGTGTGTGTATTAATTTTGATCAAATAACTACATTTAGGCACTAAAGAAGACCACACGTGCAGTCAGATATTTCCCAAGCCTGAGGGCAGTTGTTAATGTTATGGTGAGGAATTTGCGTCAGGGAGCGGCATTAAGTACATTGAGTGCAGACTCTGCCCTGCCTGGAAATGAATCAGGTAACTTTGTGAACCTTGCACAGTTTGAGTTAAACAGCAATCAAACATGAACAGCAATCAATATCATGTAAGCAAAATGCTGTTCTGTTTGCTTATTACTAGTCGTGACTGTATGTAAGGCTCACCATTCCTTGGTAGCATACAGCAAACCATTTCTGATTTCTGTCGTTCTGGTACATGTTTCTGTTGTTCTGGTACACGTTTCTTGAAAGCATGGAAAGTCTTAAGGCTTATTTTGGCTGCCATAACTTCCTACATACTGGTATCTTAAAAATGAAGGTGTTTCCTGGAATGAAATCCTGCCCCTTTCTTATCTTGGAAACATAATTATTAAAAGACCAGCTATTTAGAAGAAGTGGATCACTGTCAGTTTAGAAAATCACTTTTGGGCCCAAAGAGTTTTCAGGACTTTGGAGAAGCAGGCTCCTGGTTTTCAGGATTCAACTGTGAAATTCTAAAATAATCAATCTTTAATTCTCTTTCAGGTACTGCACAACCTGCTAATTGGCCGGATGCAAGACTGGGTCCTTTTGCTCCTAAAGATCCTAAGTATCCTCTTCCTGGTAACATTGGCATCAACCTTGCCCAACTTCTTCAACCAGGTCTGGCAGATGGTACTTTAAACAGACAGACAGTTGCAGAGGCATTATTAGATTTAGAATCAGAAGATGTCAGAAAAGCTGTTGTCATGGACTGTTACATGAGGGATATTACTGAAGGGAATTCTATTGATGAGGTTCTTCAAACCCAGGTTTGAATCAAGTAGAAATAAGTTACATGTAGATCCTCACATCCACTGTACACGTATGCAGCCCCTGAATTGCTGTAAAACATTCCCCCCTCCCCAGGGGAGCGATTATGGTTCTTATTATTTTCTCTTGGCATTACTTGATCAATTTTGTATCACAAAGGCAGTTTCTTTTGCCATACACGCTGTAGCTTGTTACGGTACTGTGCTGTAATTTACTCGGACAAGTCCTTGAACAAGCGACAGGCACTCTTCAATATTACGTGTATTTGTATGAATAAGTACAGTTGTTCAAGGACTCCCATTGGGTGTAATGATTTTTTGACATACCAGACGGGAGACACTGTCAAAAAAAGTGGGTAAGTCAGCTCAAACC
>BLFK01000531.1:110470-111509 GCA_014634185.1 Astreopora myriophthalma
AAATTACATTTAACTGCATTAAATAACCAATTGAATGAAGGCAGACTTTGCATGATATCATAGGCTACCTTAAATTATATTTAAAAAAAAAATTCAATGAGCCCTATTTGGCCAGAATTGGGTGTGCATGTGTCTTACAAAAGGGGCCTAAATAGAAGTTTTTGTTAGCATGTACTGTAGAAACAAACACTGCAGCCTAACAATTTTTATGTTGTTTTGTCATTCCTTTTACTTAATTTGAAATCCACTGAACTGTGCTCTAATCACTTGTGATCCTATTCATGAAACTACAGTATCGTAAGATTACTATAATAGATAGCAAAATAACTTTGAATGAAGGGCTTCATTGTCTTGTATTTCCAGTTCTTTGGGCGACACACGAACAGCACTTTGTTTGAGACAGACGAGCGGTTTAATCACTTGGGCTTCAACATCATGGACCTTGGTTGCTGTAAAGTGATTTCACACCCTCTCTGGGGATCATTTGCATTTGTTGGGACCATTTTTACAAATGCACCTACTGACTCAGATGTCCTAGGACACAGTCTGATGCCAAAACATAGCTAATTATCATAAAAAAAATCTGATCATTGCATAGTTCGCTTGCTGTAAACCACAGGTCTTTCTGCCCCTGCAAGCTCAACCACATTTGAACAGTAAAATTGTATGTCAGACAGTAAAATGAATAGCATCCCTACCAGGAGTGGGGTGGGGAGGTGGTGAAGGCCCGGGGAGGTGGTGTGACCCAGTGGTTAAATGTAGGGTACTGAATTTGCATGTGGTTGCTCCACCACCAAGTGGATGGTAGTCCCACATACAACTCCACCAGGCTTTGTAAAATTAGATCCACCTAGTTGTCTCATTCCAGTTAGCTTTCTTAATGCCATTGCATTTGTTTGAATTCTTTCTTTGTAAACATTTTGCCACAGGCTTAAAGATTCAAATACTGTACGATCATGTATAAAGATAGGTTGCTTACTTAACTTTTGGGCCCTGGGTGGGTTTAAGGGCTTTTTTGGAGGAGAGGGGGGGGGGGGGG
>BLFK01000531.1:114878-147378 GCA_014634185.1 Astreopora myriophthalma
CCCCCCCCCCCCCCTCCCAAAAAAAAATATATATATGTCAGAAACGGTCACGCGTGACACAGCCTCTCCTGATTGGGTAAGGTGGCGGCCCTTTGTTTGTTTTCGCGCGCAAAGTGTATCTGAAAGTAAGTGCATCTGATACTGTGCTGGGTCAAGACCGTTTTCTAAATTGATAGAGGAACAATCTTACGCCATTCACTCATTGATTACATCGCGACATATAGAATATCGTCGAGAGTTATGAGAAAAATGAGCCGAGGAATTAACTTGTTTCTACCAATGATGCTTATTTAACTGGAAGTGTTTATTGCTACAAAAATTAGGCCGTAATATTAAAGGGAAAGAAAAGTGAAAGGACAAACGGAAAATAATTTTCCCAGAAATATAAATGGTTGCTTCAGATATGCTGCAAATTTCCAGGCTCACATCATTTAAGCAAACCGTCTTACGGACATAAGAAATGGGTCAGAAATCAGGAAGATTTGTACCCTTCAGTCCCGCCTAATGAATTACATTCAAATCCTTGTACGAAGGAAATGAGTTATGTTGAGCCTGGTAGATAGCGAGAATGATATTTTTTCTGGAAAGTGATGTTGTATTTTATAAGATTTCAAATCGCAGTAATGCTTCTCAGTTCAAAGTTTGTCGCGAAAGGTACCAAGTCAGCCAAGTGCTAAATTGACCATAAAACTCTATTACAATAAATGATCAAAAGTTTGCAGGGAAAAGTAAGAGTGACTACGGTGCATGCCCTTAACAACCTCCTTTGCTGCTAAGGGTGCGTTGGGTAAAAAGAAGATAGCAAACAAGGAAACAAAGAAAACGTCCTTCACAGGTAGAGGTCATTGTTTTACCCATACTGAAACAACCTTAACCCTGATTCTAAGTATAAAGAAGCTTCCAAAGGAGATCTTAAAGCCTTGTTTCAGTATTGGTAAAACAATGAACTGCGCACGTTAGGCGGACCTATAGCGGAAAAAAAATAAACAATTAGTTTGGGACCTCTTGGAACAAAATATTGAAACAAAATTCTTATCAAATATCAAATGTAACAAATTCGGAAGATACGTTCAATAATGCCAAGTGCCATTCCTGTCAATTTTTGCTGCATAGTTTTTTTTTGTCAAGTCCCAATTTTTGGAGTTGCCAACCTTGTTCCCAGGACTTTTCCCTTTGCTTTAGAGAAAGGTCCTGGGAACTAGATCCTTTCAAAGTGATAGAGGAGCACCGCACCGCCTCCACTTATAACTGAGTTTTATCTCCCTAAACACTGTAATTGGAAGCGTTGCCCTCATGTACATTGTTCAACAATTTCTTCTCCCAGTCTTGCTTCTTTTTGTGCTTCTCAAAATGCAACAAATTCTTGTCTCTCAAAGCGGCTGGCAGTTGCCTTTTCTGTAACTTGTCGATCGTTACAAGTACCAGGGATGAATCTCCCGTGTCTGCCCGCCTCTGCACAGCCATGTGTAGCTCTTCCCGGCAGAAGTTGCTGGCGAGGTAGTTGTTTGACAAAACAATCAGCACTTGGCGGCTGTTATACACGCTGTCCGCCATATTTTGGACAATGGGCCTTCCCAGCTCAAAGTCCCGGCTGTGGATGCTGTACGGAATGCAGTGCTTTTCAAGAAGGGAGATCAGATTTTCACTGACCCAGCCGAAATCTTTTGAGCTGTAACTGATAAACAATATGTCTTTCTCGACTCCTTCCACGCCACCTGAATTGCGAAACACATTCCACAATTAGTAATGGTAATAGGACTGAGTGGAATACAATTCAGGAGTAATCGGGCGAGTAATAACAAATTTGAATTGAAAATTAAGAGCACGATTACTCCCTGAATTGTATGACACGAAGTCCTACTAGCAATTAATCGGAACTATAACAAAATTCGAGAAGAATATGACAGTGTTATTAACTATCTGATACTTTATTTAACTTTTTAGTCGTTTAGACCTGAGAAACTGGAAAAAAAAAAGAGAAAAAACACCAGCGAGCGCTTGATGACGCGTACTGTCTGATTGCTCAGGTATGACGCGTACGACTATCCAATTACTGTCCGATTGACGTGATTCCCTAGTATTGCACTGCGCATCCTGTTCTGCGCATAACACATAACACACATAACACTATTTTTTGTCAATGACGAAGTTAACCATTAAACTCTGTCAACCACAATAATTGTTGTAGCCCTGCAGTAATACCTTTTGTACTGAAGATTGAGAAAACATCGAATAAATAGCACGATGAAAAAAACAAAAACAAAAACAACAACAAAAAACACGGGTGAAACATTACACTGGAAAGATGCAAATTTCCAGCGTAAACTTACCTTCCTCAGGGGAGAGGAAAATTAATGTCAACTTGTCCCCTCATCAACATTAAATATGTACCCATTTGTTCTGTTGCGCTGCAATGCATTCTTTATCGACATTTAATTTGTAAATATTTTGAATGGACATAGAGAGCCATAAACGTTTAGAACCTAAAAACGCGAGGACGTAAGGAAAGCTTTACATGCTTGCGAGGAGAAAGAAATGGCTGTTTTCTCCCTAAACGAAGTTGGTGACCTATCTCTTTCTTTTTTGGGCACAGTGTTATTCTCTTACTCCTCCTCTTTGTGCTGTAAAACTTAAAAAAAAAAAACGTCAGAAAAAGAAAGTTACAGGGAAAAAAGTATTCGTAGCCAAAACTCGTGGGCACAAAATTGTCTCCACGAGATCACGCACCCGAGGAATATTTGTAGTCAGTGCCTTTTCATGACGTGTGCCTGTGCCATAAAACAAACATTAAATCATTCCTTTTGAACTATATAATACACCTGTTTTGCTATTTCAAGAATTACGTCAAAGCTGTGTTTCCTGTTACTGCCAAACGTAGCGTGAACCGATGGAACAAATTTGTCCTTGATAGATGGAGTCGCAATGATTATATGAGTAACTTGAGCAAGTTACATCTCCCAAACGAACTTGGGGACCTATTTTTCTTATTGCACATTTCTAGTCAGCATAATTTACGGAACAATCGAGAAAAGTTTAAAGAAAATCTTACGACAACTTCTGTTACTTGGGAATCACCTTAATGCTGAAATCAGGGCTGCTGACAACCAATCAGATTCGAGAATTTTGTTATAGTTACGATTAGTGATGAATGAATGTTCCTTAATTTGAGTTCAGTCTGGAATATTTCGCAACTGCTTTGGTTTAGAATACCTTATTACATGAAATTTTCGCGACACGTTTATTTTGCAATTTTACAGTGCGCATATTTCGCAAGACTTAAATTTCGCGATTTTGCGAAAATTGTGTATTCTGAATCGCTTGAATTTCGTGTTGTAGAGTGATAATCAATTTATTTAACTTGTCAGTAAATCAAAGAAAATGACTTCAGATCTGCAATAAGGTCAAAATTAATGAAAGATGCAGCGGCGGGTCTATATGACAACAGTAACAACAAATAACTTCCTACAAGAAGTTCGTGCTTGTACGGGAATGCTTGTACCAAGACAATGCCTCAAAATAGTTAAAAATGTGATTTTTTAAACGTTTCATTGGTAATAAACTCATTCAGTGATTATTGACTGTTGAAAAGGATTTTAAAACCCTTTTGTTTTGCGCCTTTTTTTAGTTTCGCGGCCTTTTTCTTTAGCCTTTATGCCCATGAGGACTGAACTTGGATCGGCTCATCGTACACGCCATTTTCGGGCGAATTTTTGGGCAAATTAGAGATAGGGTGGCGCAAGCTTCTTTTGAAGCGCTTTTCTTTCTTCTTTGTTTTTTTGTTTTTCTGTATCTTTGTTTTTGAGCTTATTAAAGGTGCTATCAGATTTGTCGTCGCCCATGCCGAGGACTTCCGAACATTGACAATGTGAAGCACTTAAATCGATCGCGAAATTCGGGAAATTAACGTGTTGCGAAACTGATTCATGTAATAAAGTAAGATACGCTCAGCTAACAGCCTCGTCCCCAGGGTCTTCTCGGCCTTCAATGGGCGCCATGTTGAAGGCCCAAAAGGCCCTGGGGACGAGGTTGCTCAGCCACTGATCGCAAACCTGCGCCTCTTTCTTGACCAATCAAAAGCAAAACCAAAACCCGTTATGACGTTTGACCTCACGTGTTTTTCGGTGCTTAAATTTCTAACGCCTGGCTTTGAAATGTGAACCACAGACTGAACTGCGCCGCTTTCCAAAGATATGAAACTTATAACCACGGTTCGCTGATTGTTGATCGACGACAACATCACTGGTCGAGGTTGCGTCTTTCGGTCGTACTGTTGCCTGGAGATCACCAGCTGGCCTAAACATGTCTAAACATGATCATGTACGAAAATTGCTTTTCTCTTTTAGAAGAAATCCACTCACATACACTCACGAATCCTGTGATCTGATTCGATCGCTACTCGCTATCTGTTGCGTGATATTGAGTAGCAAAAGAGCCGGGCGTTTTGAACAAAAACAAAACAATGCCAGCTTCTTCAAATCTTAAAATCGATAAAAATTGGAATGAATTCCAACATAGTGTGTCAGTGGATTTGTAGTAAAACAATTAGGCTACTCATTCTCGTTTTCTGAGTCAAATAGGCTAGGCGCCTCGTTGACTATCTATTGAATCATAGAAAACTCGATCTCGTAGTCTAATTGTTAAATAGAAGTTCATAGATCTCTGATCATAAGTACGTTGAGCGTCCATCCTCACCAAAGGGCTGATACGACAACACGGCAGTAGACGGAGCTATTTTTTGAACGATATTTTGGAGCGAGAAAAAAGTGGGCAGGCACGTTCATGCCAACCAATCAAGTGACAGCGAGTGACAACGTATTGTTATGCCACGTTTTTTCGCCTAGAGGAAATCGCGTGCAACCGCGACACAAACACTTTTCCCGGGAATTTTAAGACCTAACGATAACCTTGTGTACTACTGTACTGGTGGTCCGCACTATAAACAGATGGACGCAACTACGTGCTTATGTCTCTGAATTGACACTCTGAATAAATCATTTGCAACTTACGTTTCACCCTTTTGTACGTCCTCTTTTTCTTGACCCACCAAATAACGCCCAACAGGAGAAATACAAAGACTCCAAGAGCTGCGATGATAATAACGGGCAGCATCCACTTTCTGCTACCGTAAGAGTCTTCTGCGGAAACGCTATACGGTTTTTCTTTTGGGAAAAAAAAAGGTAAATAAATAACTGGTCTGAAGTCGGCAAAACAGAGTCTTGCTAAATTGAAAACGCCTAATGAAAGGTAAGGTGTCTATGTCTTGTCAAAACAAAGTTATGCATGTGATACCTCCCGATTTTTCATCGGAAGAGAAGCTGAATGCTTATTTATTTCACTAAAAGCGACAAAATGGGCTTTTACCGTCTTTTCATTTACTTCAGCTTTAACTCCGGGCAGCCGGGATCGCGTTGACAGCTAAAATTGCTTGGCGTTATAAGCAGGATTTAAATTAGGGCTTGGTCTAAATTTTGGTCAACTCCGTCTTCTCCCCAGTTTTAACCTAAGACACTAAAACTCCCGCGACAGGACAATGATATCCGAAATTGCGGAAAGTAAGTCCAACCCGGGGCATCCCAGTTCACGCAATTGGCTTCTAAGTTGTTATAAGTTTCTGGCCCAGTTCGCAAAAGACACGAAAGTGCTAGCCTCCTTCTTTTGGCTCGTCACACAATCCTTCCTCCCCAACGTCGGGGAGGAAAGATTGCGTGACGAGCGAAGAGAATGTCTGCGCAAGAGGCTACGAAAGTGCCTACAAGCATCCAACTTCCAGAGGTTTGAAACACTAACCTGATGATAACACCTCAGCGGACGTAGAAATGGTTGGAACTGAAAACGAAAACGAAGTCTTATGTGAGAACTCTTTAAGTGTTTAACGTTTATCTTCCCCTGACCCTGAACATAAGAATTCTTTATGGCTTCTGAGACCGCAAACCGCTTTCGTGTTCTCCTTAAGACCGAAACCAACTATAATCTCCTATAAGCCTTTTCGAAAATCCGCCACCAAACACGCAAAAACCAAAAACCGCGCGATAAAGTTATGATTTCCCGAAACCACGCAGTAATTTCTTAACCATAAACTACCAAAAAAGTACGACTGAAACCGTAGTCTTAAACCGCCAGATCGCCAGAGTATAATGATATTTCTGACAGTTGTAGCCTGCGAAATTGGCAGAAATATTTATTTTGCCGGCACGGACCAGAGGACTGGGTCCGGTTGTTGGGTGGGGATTATGGGTAATTTGTCGTATAAGTAGTGAACCGTTAAGGTTTTGAATCAGTCTAGGTCAGCTTTCTTCGCCAACTTTTTCCCTTAACCTCCATAGGGGGTGGCACTTGCATAGGGTTTGGAGAGTACGTTCCCTTTTTCCTACAAGGTTTTGGGGTTTCGTATCCGGCAGGTGCCCAGCGTAGCTTTCCTGTAATACGTTTTTAGTAAATCATTAATATCAGGTATACGATCATATTGCTACGTGAGGGCGGAGTCTCTACGCTTATGGCAATCAGAATAAACCGGCTTGTGGCGCGTGCTGTCCTACATGCCCAAGTATCTACACAGTTGTGACGTGGTTGAGCTAGTTGGGGTGTGTCCGATTGGGTAGTGTAGTCAAAATATAGACCCTCTGTTTAAGCCAATCCAAGCCTGGTGTGTTTGTCAAGCTTTCTTCTCGAAGCTGGTAGCAAAATGGGTAGGATCACTCACGAAACTGTCCGGAAGTTCGTCTTACATTCGTCGCTTTGCACCATTCCCACTATGTTTTTCCGTGGGGGGGTCTAGAATTTTTTGGATCACCTACACAAAGAAGCCCAAATGTAAACGAGAGACGCCAAGCAAGGAAGGCCCAGTGGTCGCGCGGGCCCGCCCCACCCCCGCAAGCTCAGGGACTCTCTTTTCGGTATACCCTTACCAGTCGGTATACCCGACCGTACAATGAAGGCACACAGTCGTTGCGCATGGCTGCCTATCGGCTCTACGGAAGTCTGCGGCAGGAGTTGTCTGGGTGAGTTCTATCTCTTGTGTATGGGGTGTGGGTAAAATCGCGCACCCAAGGGTCATTGGATGCATAATGCCAGAGCCTTTCAAAGGAAATTTGCCATTGAGTTCGTCATATACTGTATCCTTACTTCGAGAACCCTCACGCGGAGGACCGAGGGTGCTGAGCTGGACCCCGAGAAGAGCAATGCCCAGAAAACGCAGCATCACAAGGCCCGTCGCTACTGCTACGTTGTTGTGAGGTGCGATGGACAGACAGAACGGCTCTTAGAATATCGAGGACCCGACGCAGCAGAGCACTTTCTCTGAGCACTCCAGGAAGAGGAGCAGAAGGTCAAGGCATTGCTGGTTAACCCCAAGGCCATCCGGATGACCCGGGAGGACTGGCGGGCCTACAGTACTGCTACAACCTACTACGTATGTGAAAACCCACTAGATGGTAACTCCCGTAGGTGTCCACTGTCACATCACCGGAAAATATCGAGGCGCTGCTCACAACACCTGCAACTTGGAACTGTGGCTGAGCCCCAAATCACCACAATCCCAGTGCTCTTTCACAACCTGCGGGGTTATGACTCCCACCTGCTCTTTCAAGCCATTTCGAAAGTGGAAGGCAGGGTATTCTGCATCTCCAACAATATGGAGAAGTACATCTTCTTCTCCCTCGGCCAGCTCTGGTTCATCGACAGCGTGTAGTTCCTGCTGGCCACCCTCGACAAGCTGGTAGCAGCCAACCCGCCAGAGGCGTTTGAGATCATAGTGCATTACGAACCCGAAGAAGAAAGGCAAGAGCTCCTGATGCGCAAGAGCATGTACCCGTACGAGTACATGGACTCCTGGGAGGGCCTTGGGGAGCCCCGGTTCCCGCTGAAGCAAGCCTCCTACAGCAAGCTCTCCGACGCGGGTGCATCCGGTGCCCACTACTCCAGCCGGGGGCTATCGTGGCACGCCTTGCTCAAGCAAACAGGAATAGAGCTGGAGTTTCTGGCGGATTACGACCAGCACCTCTTCGTTAAGAAGGGATGCACAGGGGCATTTCGACGGCGACGAAGAGGTTCGCGAGAGCTAAAAATTTGCAGGTAAAAGGCTATGACACGTCAGGGCCCACAAGCCACATCCTCTACCTCGATGTCAAATACCTGTACGGCTGGGCGATGAGCCAGCCTCTGCTGACGGGAGGATTCCAATGGATGGGGAAATTGCGCCTGCCTTGAGAGCAAAATAGCAAGCCACTCGGCAGACAGCCCCGATGGTTACATTCTCGAGGTGGATGCCCGGCAGAGCAACCCGACGTGCACAACGCCTACCCACTGACACCGGAGTGCACGGCGGTCAGAAAAGAGTAGATGCCTTAGTGCCAGCACGGCCTTCTTGGCAAAAGGGGGGGGGGGGGCTCCTGCCGAGGTAAAAAAGCTGGTTTCCAACCTCCGCGACAAGAATCGCTATGTACTGCATTACAGCAACCTCCAGCTGTACATGGCGATGGGCATGTTCCTGAGAAAGAATCACCGGGCTGTCCACTTTTGGCAGAGCCCCTGGATGGAGCCATATTTCCGGATGAACACCGATCGCCGGAAAAAGCGGCCCGCGAGTTCGAAAAGGACCTGTACAAGCTGATGAACAACTCCATGTTTGGCAAGACTGTGGAGAACCTCCTTAATCTGGTTGATGTGAAGGTGATGTGAGCGAGCAAACTGCACCGTCTGATAGCCAGTCCGGCCTTTGTTAGAGCAAACATCTTCGACGATGACCTAGCCCGCGATGCAGGTCCACAAGAGCCATCTGGTCTTGAGCCGCCCAGTGTTTGTGGTGTTCAGTGTCCTAGACCTCCCCAAACACCTCATGTATAATTTCTATTACAACGAAATGCAGGCAAATTACTGGGGCCGCTGCCAACTACTGTCCACATACACGGACATTCTCCTGCTCGAAATCGAGACCGAGGACCTATATGCGGACATAGCCGAAAGGGGCGGTCTCTACGACACATCCGAGTGTGCAGGAGCCCCGTCGCCGAGTAAGTGGGCCTACGACTCAAGATGTAGTCAATCCTCGAGGTCAAGGAGGTGAAAAGGTGGTCGTCCCGAAAGCCCATCTGCCACGAGCAGTACAAAGAGGCCCTGTTTGGAGGGAGGACCTTCCGCCCCACATCATCTACGGGCAGCACCTTAACAAGGTCTCGCTGTCTCCATTCGACAGCAAATGCCGGATCGCTGAAAAAGGTGTGGACACCCTGGCCTACGGCCACAGGGATGCTGTCCCTGCCGGAGAAGCTGAGATGGATGCGCTATAGTAGTAGAACTCCTAGCGCCGTAAAACCCTATCCAGTGGCAGCTGAGTGTCAGGGGGTTACCACGACGAGCTCCTCTCGATAAAACCACGTGGAGGGCTGTCCAGCAAGTAGTAAAGGACGGGCTCGTTAGGCTTGGTGACAGTGTCCAAGCCGGTGAACCATTAAAGACCACAAAGGATCAGTCGCTCTTCAGCGGCTACCCTCCAGCTCGCCGGCTGGCAGAGGTACTGGACACCAATGCCCGAGGAGAGCCTTTGCTCCTTGAGACCGACGGGCCTCCCAGGAAAAATGGAGAAGGGCTTTTGCGCCACTCTCCCGTCCTTTATCGTGTCCTTTGGCTTTTTACCGGTGAGGCAGTTGACTTGCCCATTCAAGGCCGTGACAACCCCAGGCAGCCTTTGAACCCACTCAGATGACCTTGCCCAGGAGGGAGGTGCATCTTTCGAACGTACTGATACTTAAAGAGCCGCTCATCCAGGGTCTGGTTAAAACGTTTTACGATTCCCTGGTCAGGGTGGACGTCGACATGGCCACATCTGATGGTTACACCATGTTTCGCCAGCAGCTGGCTGACTACGCCAATAAACTTGTACTCTGGATTGACCTGGAGGAGCTTTGGCCAGGAAAGAGGGCTCTGCCTGTAGATACGGGACAGGGCTTCAGCAACCTCTTTGGCCTCTTTTCTGGCCAGATGCTTCGCCTCTTTATAACGTGAGGACACGTCCACGACAGTGAGAGCACACTTCCAGGTCTGTCGGCCCACCTTGTCGTGGGGCAGAAAGAGAAGATCATCCTTTGAACTTTGTTCGGCGCAGTGACATCAAATTTGGGGCGTGGGATGTGCCTTGGGGCAGGTAAATAGATTTCCCAGAGAGCCTGCCTCTTCAGCCAAGCCCGAGCCACATGTTCAGAGACCTTGGCCACGGGTGACAGGTTTTCTATTGCTGCGAGCCCCTTCCAGTAGCCGCAGAGGCTAAAGGGAATAGTAAAAACTTTGGTTTGTGAGATATTCCAGCAGCGAAACCCGTTCTTCAGCAGGCTCCGGAAGCTGGCCGGTCGAGACCCGCAAGTTGGTCGGGCACGAGAGGACCATCACCGCAAAAGGGATGGTCGCTTTTTCGGTGCGCTGCCAGAGGTGGAGGAGCCTTTGCAGGCACCCAAACATGGGGGAAGCCAGAGGCCCGGGAATTTTGTCCCTTTGGGCAGCGTAGCCAACCTGCAGCATCCATGTGTATTGCTCTTCTTGGAGACCCATGGCGGCGCATGAAGAGGCGCGCAGGAAAAAAAAAGACAAACGAAAGATACACTCTGCGGGTGGGATCTAGAAGAGGCGGCTACGAGAGCAGAAGACGGTCACTTTAGGCCTTCCGAAAGGATTTCCTAGACCTCTCTTTCCAAAGTCGACGGCGGATAAAGAATGTCGAGGACGACTGAGTAGAGAATGTGGTAGGCCGCAAACATTTTCAGACGGAGACAGAAAGCAAGGAACCCCAGCAAGGCCGTGCCTCAGGCATAAAGACGATTTCGCCCTGCTTTTACGCTGGAGAAGGGTTGTAGTAGTCGAAGAACTTTGGCAACCCAGCCTCCAGGGCGGGGTCAGGGTGGAGCTTGTCGTAAAGCATCAATGCGTTGTCATCCTTGGCAAAGCACTGGTCGTCCTCCTTATGCTCCCTTTCCTGCTGAGCGATGAAGTCAAGTCGGGCCGCCCGGTACTTTTGGTAGGCCGCCATGTTGGCCTGGTGTTTTTCCAACACCCGGTCGTGTCTTTCTCTCTACGCCTCCATGGCCTTCGTGGAGGCGCCGCCGTCGGAGAGGGAGTTGCATTCCGCCCTTTAAGGGCGGCTGCGCTAGGCTTGCCCCTTCGATCATGATAGCAATCGTCGCAATCGTATAGTGCACGGTCAGCCGCCCAAGTCTCGCACAGCAAAGCTACGGCTTCCCTGCACTTGTAGTAGAGCCCGAGAAGCAAAACGACAAACCTGGCGATGGAAAGAGGCTAGAAGCCGGGCATGTTCTACGCTCGTTTGCGTGTAAACAACCGTCTGCTGCCTCCGCTTGCTTTTTGTCTGTTCTTGCACAAAAGCACCTTCTATTCTCAGTTTCACTCGGCCAGGCTGCCGGTTTGGTCCTGGGGATGGCCGAAGTGATCTGCACAGGTTCTTGCACAGCCGTTATCTGCTACAAGGCAGTAGGGGTGCCGGAGGCTGAATATGAGGCGGGAGTGCTCCCGTGCCTTCAACCGGGTCGTAGCTCACGTAGCTCTCAAAAAGTGCTTTCATGTCCACCGCCGAAGGGGTGTAGAAGGGGGACGATCACAGCCACGTGTTCGCGGTAGGGTTTCACAATGCTGGTGAACTGCAGGGTCACGACCCAGAGGCTGATCCTGATGTGCCGGGCACAGAAGGCCAGGCTGACTAGCCGCGTCGTCCGCCCTTTCACATCCTTCGTGGTGGCGCAGTTGTCGACCACCAGGAGTGTGTTGGTCCCTTTGAAGAGAAAAGTCAGCAGTCGCAGGTAGGCGTCGACCTCGTCATGGGTGTTGCGATGAACACTCGGTCGTTGGTCTGGGCAAAGCGGTCATATGGGCGCGATTTTTGGACGTAGGTGGGGCAGACAAACCCGACGTAGTCAAGCGCCTCGGAGAGGGCCGCAGAGCAGGCCGAGGAGGTGCGTCCTCTTGCCGCAGTTGGTGGAGCCTACGAAGAGTGCGTTGAACAGGATGTTTTTGGGGTCCATCTTAGTTCTGGATAGATTCCAGCCGCCCGTTCAACAGGTTTATTTGGGCTTCGCTGACCACAAAGACATAGCAGCTCCAGGCCCCCGAGCCTCTGGCCGTGCGCTTCAGCTCCAGCTGGACGCCGCCCTTACTCTCTCTCGACCAGCCGGAGTCTGCTGCGGCGAAGAGTATTTTTGGGGGTCGAGTGCAGGTCGAGGAATAGGCCGAACCGGTTGCCACCGGGGTACGTGGCCGCGTGATCCCCTTCTCGCGACCTTGTTCGGCGTTTCGTTCACAGTCACCTTTACCGAAGCCCACAGAGGGTTCGTTGGCGTACTTCAGTGTCGCGGCTCCCCAGCGTGAAGGCGTCCTCGAACAGCAGCAGGAGGCCCTTCAGGGACCGCCGCAGGACGTTGACAGTTTGGTTCTAACAAGTTTTGGAAGGGAAGCATACAAACGTTTTCGATATATATATATTTTTGTTTTTTGTGGTGAATTCATAATTTAAATTTTACACTCCGCAGTTGGAACCATGTAGGATTTGCTAAGTAACGTCGAATATGGCATTTTAAAAGACGGAAGTGAGAGAGATTGCACCTTTGACGAGACTGCGTTGTCTGACAAGCCAGAATTCGGTAGTGGGCCTTGGGAAGAGTTTTGGCTTGAGTTTTGCTGAGGGTCTTTGCTGGGAAGATTAATTCAGACTTATGAAACTATTTACCTGTAGTTTCCTTTCTTGTCAATTGACGTTTGGGGTTCATCTGATATTTTCCAATTTTCCATATAGTACAATGCATTGGACAAGTGGAGAAATGGAGAAATGCAGTTTCATCTCATATTTTTTGTGCTTCCCACGGTTTGTGCTATATGGACAATTGGAAAATATCAAATATACCCCAAACGGCACTTAACAAGAGAGGAATCTACGGGTAAATGTTTTCATAAATCTGAATAGATTTTCCGAACAAAACTCTTGTCAAATCTTGCCAAAAGCTTGTCACGCACTCTCACTCCGGGGTGGAGCAGCTCAAGTGTGGATCGGATCAAAGTGTGAAGGAGTTTCTCTTTATTTCACACGTATTTGAGGCGCGCATTTTGTTCGTCTAAATTTACTTTGAGGCTGTCTAAGCTCACTTAAAAGTGATAAAACGTGTCTTGAACGAAAAATTTTAAAAATTAAAGAACGACAGACGCGTTAGCTTGAATTTTGGACGAGCTGTAAAAGAGGGATAATCCGTCTGGGACGAACGTGGGCAAACATGTGTTCTGCGTCTGTTTAGTTCGTCCAATATAAAGACGGGCACAAGACGCATTATCTGTCTGGACGAATTATCTTCCGTTGTGCGTCGTTCAAGACGCGTGTGTTGTGCGTCGTTCAAGACGCACAACGAAAGATAGTTCGTCTAGACGGATAATGCGTCTTGTGCCCGTCTTTATACTAGAGCCGCATGACCAGACGAACAACAAATGTTTTGCCCAATTGCAAGTTCGTCCAGACGGATAATGCGTCTCTAATATAAAAACGGCCATTTAGGGTTTCCTCCATTGAGGTTATCCTCTCCTCAAAATTAAGTACATTTGCGCGTTCAAGGTCATAGGAGAGGTCAACTCCAAGGGTGGAACAAGCTCATGTGGCCATTTAAATCCGAAAGCTTTTTCGGTGCGATTTTTCCAGGTGCCTAACGATATGGCTTCGGTTTTTTCAGTATTAATTCCCAGTCCGCTAACATGTGTGAATTCCTCTAGCAGTTTCACTAGTTCACTGCCTTCATAACTGTGAGGATTATAGCTTGCCTTGATTTCATATCCGCAGTTCAATATATGGTTCATTTCATATATCATCTCATCCGTTGATTCAGTCATCACGGGAACACTTGAACTCACAGATGACCAGCTCCCAACATCAGTGACTTCATAGCTCAGTTGGTTAGAGCGTCGCACCGGCATAGCGAGGTCACGGGTTCAAATCCCGTTGAAGTCTTGAATTTTTTCAGGCTTCTCTACGCAATTGCTAAAATTGCGTTCATAACTGCTAGGATCATAGCTTCCCTTGAGTTTCACTAGTCTTAGAATTGAGTCGCAATTGTTTGCTAGTACTGTGGTATCGTCTGCATATTGGGTAATTTTTTTGGTCCACTTTTATGCCCTCGATATCTGTAACTTGTTTTACGGCCCTAGCTGACAGCTCTATTTCAATGACGAAAAGGCGGCCAGACAAGGGGTGCCCTTGTCTAACACCTCGTTCAAGAAGGAAAAGCGAGATGGGTGTCCGTTACATGTAGGACACAACTGGATACTTGATGATAAATTACTTGGAATCATTTTAATACGTCGGCCCCAAAATTCAACACTTGTATAGACGGCAGAAAGCTAGTTCCATTCAATCGTGTCAAAGACTTTCCGCAAATGAAGAAAAATAGCAATACCAGGCTCCTTGGTATGCTCAGTATAGAGCATTCTGTCTTGTATTAATGTGACGTCACCGCTTTCTTGGTAGATGGCGCGACCGAGAACGCTACTTCACCCAGCGAGTAAAGCCCAAGGAGAATTGGAAGCCTCCGAGGCTACCAATTCCCCTCGGGCTTACTCCGATTCCCCTTCGAGGGTTCCTAATAAGCCTCTGTTCGCAAGAGAGTACAGGCCATATGCTGCCCTCTTGGGGCGGTCCCAAAGCCTGCTTCCTCTCTTCGAGACGATGGGCCTGATTTTGCCTGCGTGGGTAAATGCAGGTGTTTCGTTGCCGTACCCCACGTAGTACATTATAGTGTGGCCATGGGGCCCTTCATCGTCATGAAGTTTCGAGGTGTCTGGATTCGGGAAGTGCTGTCTGAAGCGATACAATAATTTTCCATCTCGAACCATGGCTCTTTTCACCCATGTGTAGAAACCTTCAATATGTTCTTTCTTGGCACTAACAAAAGCGGAAAACGGAGATGCGGTCCAGCTTAAGGAGGCCCTCGACAACCGCCGCAGAGACTTGAGCGTCGGCCTGTAGTCGGTCCGATACACCGTGGGCTGGTACAACGTCAGGGCCACCGATAAAAGCTTGATATCCACCCTCATAAACCCATTATCCACTCATTCTCTCTGTCTCGGACGGCAAGCAGGTGCTTCTCATCGACGGCCTCCTTTCCCTGCTGGGTCTTGACGACAGAAAAGGTGGCATCTGCCTCAATGCGGGCACCTGCGATGGCGACAACCCGGTCGACTTCGGCACCCAAAAGACCCACATTCACCTCTACCAGCTGCTCACCTCGGGCACCCTGGTGGATGGAGCCCCGCTGACCCTCGCGATGGTCGGGCTCGGCTTCCACTCGTTTGGAGACTTTGGGCTCCACCGCGTTGAGCATCCAATCGAGTTCCTCCGCGATAAGCATCTTCGGCCACTCTAGCACCCACTCTGCAGAGGGGGCGCGCAAGGTGGTCATCAGATAGTACACACTCTCGCCTCCCGTCGGCTTAATTTCTTCACCGTACACCCTCACTTACCCAGAGATCCCAGACACCTTCATGTTGCGCATTGTAGGCAAAGAATATTATGGAAACGGTTGTTTCTCTAACCGACGAGGTGAGGAGGGCCAAGCTGAGGAGTACTCACGGCGCAATCCTCAGAGATACCAGTTTCAGCTACTAAAGGGTGGGCTTCTCTGTCGTAATCAGGATAACCTCCGCCTACAATCAGGCCCTTATGAGCGCAAAGGCCGTTTATGCGGTCCACGGCATCACCGAGATCAGAACCGTCGCCGAACCCGATCGGCGCTGACCCTTCTGCTTTTTCGTTTATTAGAGGTTCCAGCGCGTTGGGACAGGAGAAAGAATGAAGCAGACACCCTCTGCAGCCCCCTTTTCGAAGGAGGAGCAGGAAAACACAGGCGCCGGGGCCTGGTACGCTGTGCTCCCCGAGGTCCTCCTTAACCGGCGGGTCTGAAACGTCTGGGGCCGGGGGTCATCAACCAGATCCAAAAGGAGCTCGAGGCCTTAAAGGCCACGCCCGAAAATCTTCACAACAAGTACCGGTGCGCCTTAACGTCGGGCGACGTTGTAGATACCGGTGACGTTACCGGCATTGCAATACTTTCGACCGTTGTCACCGCTACTCTCGCAGTCAGTATCAAAGTGGGCTCGCTAGTCCAAGGAGGCGCAGCTGGCTGAGCACTAGGCCGCTGTTACGATAAAAAGGCGTGCAAACACAACCAGATCGCCACCCTGGCCCAGGCAAAGTTCAGTTCCTTAGCCAACCTCGTCTCGTGTGCCCTCGACGATGGCGCCATCTCCAACCACAAGCTTCGCCTGATCCACACCGAGCTCAAAAAGCTCCGGCAGATAAAGGCAGAGATCCGGTGGAGGACCCCTTCCAGCTCCCTCGCCCTCAACGAGCAGGCAAAAAAACGAACTGATCCAGCACGGGCGTGACGGGGCCCAGCGCGACTTCAACGAAAAAATGAAGACCATTGTCGGCTGATGGCCTAGGGGGACTGCTGTCTCGGGGTCTCGTTCGGCGCAGTCCCATTCTTGTGATACCCCCGCCCCCATTCAAAATCCTTTGCGGCTCCTCGCCGCTTTTTCCACCTCTCTCTTGGTTTTCATGTGCGAGGGGAAGAGTCCGTTTGAGGTCTGTATGTACGTGGGAGCGGTTTTTGCCTTTCTTTGTGTTGGTGATCCAAAAATTATAGATTCCCCCACGGAAAACATTGGGGAATAGTCCAAGTGGGCCAGAAACTCCACCCTCTACGCTACTGAGCCGCTCACAATTGGCTTGTCAAGGCCCACACAATTCGGCACTCGCACCATCTTACATTCTTGAAGGTTGTTGGCAATGTTGTGCGGACAGTGTGCGAACGGACCCAATAAGCCCCAAAATTTCACTTAGATTGGCAATGTAGTGGATTCTAGGGCAAAGATGATGAAATCCCCAAGGGTAACATTGGTGGTAGGTTTGCCGCGCACAGCCTTGTTTGTTGAGGGGGGCACTGTTCGTAGTCCCGTGCAAATGCAATCAACGTTGTTGGCAGATCACAGGGTACGAATTTCCAGCAAGCATGATAGTTTTTCATGTCTTGTTCTTGTTCCTCTTCCTCTTTGTCTTAGTCTGCGTATAAAGCGTTTCCGTGGGATTTCATGCAAAGAAAGGCCGGGGAATGAGATTTTAGATGTTTTTGTCCCTCGAAAATTGGAGGGTAAAGGAAACATTTTTTTCTACGCGGGTTATCTTTCTCTTTCCCTTTCTTCGTCTTCCCCCTTTTCCTTTGATAGAATTATAATTAAATTGATTAACCTCTTACTAACCGAGCGCAAGGGCTGTACTGGGGAATATTGGCCCGAGGTCGTGAGAAAACGACCGAGGGCCAGAAGCCACGAGGGTTAGAGGTTAGGGTTACCGCCACGAGGGATAGAAACCACGTGTTTTTCATGACGTGAGCAACTCAAAAAGAAAGAGCTATCACGAATTTGCGAAGAATGGAGCATTTAATACGTTTTCTTTTCGCAATTTTAGTTGCAAATGTTGAATTTTGCCGACTTTCGAAAACAAAAATACACAGACTATGATCGTTACCATGGAAACGGTCCGTATGTCAAAATCCCGACCACAAAAGAACCAATCAGAACGCTCGGATTTACCTCAAGACTACCTTGCCATATAATAAATTGTGATATCGGTTATGATTATGATTATGATTATGATTAATTAAAGCAGTTTTCATTTGAGTGTCAATAGTAATCACGCAATTGCTTTGCTTTTGGTTGTGGTTCGCGGAATGATTGGATCAAAAAACTTGTGCGTACTTTTCAACCAATTACATGTAAGAATAAATGCAATTGCGACTTAGTCACTCTAGCTTTCCCTCGCTTGGAGCCAACTGCGACTGCGTGTACTTCCTTTTCCTTGTGATTGGCGAGTAAAGCCATGCAAGTCGCGATCGTGAATTACTTCCACGGTTGATTTTCTTCAGCACGTGATTGGTTCTGTAAAAACTACTTTGGTTTTGGTTTTTCGAGACTCAACTGGAAACCGCTGTATGATTATGATTACGATTGCAATTGCCATTACGATTATGCAACTTCCTTACCCAATGGCGGAGAAGAATACACCTTCAACTGAATTTCATCAGAAGAGTTCCCTCCCCAGCAGGACTGGATACAGCTATACTTCCCCTGATCATCCTCCGTGACGTTCATAATTAGGAGATTAAAGGCTTTCTTGCATTTTCTGCGAGTCTGTTTTAATGGCAATATTTTATACTTCCCATCCGTTTTCAATGGGTTGTTCTTGAAATGCCACAATTCCTTGCACAGATGTTTCTCTGTAAACAAGCAACTTAAAGTGATGTTGTCAAAGGCATCCACTTGAACCTCTGAAGACCCGTTAGCTTTTATGGGATCGCCTTGATTGCCTACGTGAAAAACAATTTCAGTGGCAATTTTAACACGTTCTTGGTTGAGCGACGGTATTCAAAATGTAATTTTGCTAAGAGCCTTAGCGAGAAGCAACCCTATTCTTGACCACGACGGGGCGAGGCCTAAGCGCTTTATATCTCGATTTGATTTTTCGGGGGCGATGATTTTGAGTGGCTGCATTATGTAGGATCGACGGTGGCTGTTGCATACGCTTACGCTGAACGGTCCTTGTCAGTTAATTGAATCGGTAAGTTTTATTACGTCAAATGCAATCTTATCAATCACTGGAAGTACTCATAAAGGTGACGAACGATTTAGTTATATATATAAGAAAGGCAATGTTTGCTTATGTGTTTTTGGGCCCTCTTGTCAGTTTTGCGGGCACAGTCATGTCCAGTGCGGCATTTGGACGCTACCGTCGCAGTCGACCAAATTTTATTAGAAGGAGATAGGATGTACCTGACTGAATGCACTTGTAAGTCAAAGCATTCAAAATGCGGGAACGTTGTCACTGAGTTATCTGCCAAATCAAGCTCGTTGGACAGTTCAACCGGTCATTGAGGTCTTCGAAAAACATCAGTGGCCCGTTGAGGCCACACAGTCGCCCGTTGAGGCAAACAATCCACCCATTCAGGCAAGCAATTCGCCCTCTGAGCCGAACAACACAGAGGCTCTGATTCATTTTTGTTATTTTATCACTTAACTGGCAGCACTTGGCTTGCTTTTGCAAGTTTTATCTGATTGTTATCCTCCGGCTGAGTGTAGAACAAAAAAGGAAGCAACTTCCTTTAGCAATGTCGATGTAAGCTTATCCGAGCAATGCGTCACGCACAAAGAGTTTTCTCTTACTTTTTAAGCATTAAATGTCCTAAAAACGTTTATACGAAAATGTTGCAGGTCAAAGTGCTTTCGGTCTTACAAGAATTAAAAGAAAAAAAATACACCACACCACTTACACTTGAATATGACCTCCATTTTTTGCGATATGGTACTCTGCCAGCCACTGCTAATCGCATTGTTTCCACTACATGTATATTCTCCATCGAATTCTTCGTGGCCCGGAACATGAAGAGTACTTTTCAAAGTACCAGCATCTTGTGGCACCTCTGTGTGATTCAAACCCTGGAAGCCACTTGTGATTGGTTTTCCCTCCATGTACCAAGTTACATTTGGAAGAGGCCACCCTTTGAAACCACAGAAAAGTTTTTTCTCTTTATTTTCATAGAGATATGTAGGTGAACTCGTGCGGCCATTTTTCTTCAGTTTCCCTAAAAGTAAAGGGAGATTTACAAGCTTAGATTAAGGGTAGTGCGCTACTTCTCTTAGGGATAGTGAGGAAGGTGAAACCACACGCAAGCGGCCCACAATGCTACACGCGAAGAGACGTGACAAGAGGAGCAAGATGGTTTACCCGACTTTTGAGAGCTCGAAGAAACCTCTACACTCTGAAATACGCAAATGTAGAATGTGCTAGTTGGGTATCATCAATTTATAGAGTTTTTTTTAAGACTGGACCACTCAGCTTAGTGATTGGCTGAACTGATCAACATGAAGCAAAATAAATAAGAAAGATTCTATTAGTGTGACTTATATGGGTGGCATGTCAATTACTAACAAAGTTCGCAAAGCTGACCTTGTTAAGATCGCTACTAGAGCTGGATTATAGACCGACAACGCAGCCGGTAAATAGGTGGTAATTTTTCTGTAAAAGTACTGAAATATATTTCTTCGTTACTTTGTCCGTAATAAGGTCGGTAAATTACGAAAGCAAGTTTAATCCCACCGCGGTCGGGGTCGTGATCGTATTCGTGGTCGTGGTCGTAGTCGTGGTCGTGGTCGCTGTTGTGATCGTTGTCGTGATCGTGATCGTGGTCGTGGTTGTGGTCGCGGTCGTTGTCGTGGTCGTTTCAGGTCTTTTCATGGTCGTGTCAAGTCTTGTCCTAGTCTTGCCATCATCGTCATCGTCGTATCATCATCATCATCATCATCATCATCATCATCATCCTGATTAATGTTTGCTATGTATTCAGTAAGGCCGGGACAAAACCATGTTCTTGAGGCACCACAAGGTGGGATAGCTCTTCTGCATTGATAACACCCTCCTCGGAATGTGCGATGTCCCCAATAAGGTGATCTTTTGCAACACACTGATGTTTATTGAGCCAAGGATTTTTGCAGTGTACCCTTCTTGCCCCATTTTCAAAGTATAAAGTATAATTATAACTGGTACTATTTAAGTTCTCATTCACAAAAATCAGTTTATTTCAATCCTGAGGTCCCTATATTTGGACATTTTTTCAATGACCTTCGATGAAATGTTTCTGTGTGAAGGTATTGCCATATCAATGATTTTACAGGTCCTCATTTGTGGTCTTTTACCACTTTATTTTGTCTATTAGATCGGTATTTAGTTGAGTGTCTTAAAACCAATATCAGAGTAATTAGTCCGACCAATCACAGCAGGTGCGAACAGCGCACTAAGCCAATCAAAACTCGTAGCAATTCCATGTAACTTGCTTAAAGCGCGGGAAAAATCGCGCCTGTAAGTCGCAATTGGTTTCGGTTTTCCTTCTTATTGGCTGATAAACTGGCGCTACACAGTATCGTGACATCGTCATTCTCATCGACTGATCCTGGTTCGTGGTTGTACCGTTTTTCGGGTATCTTTATGTCACAGTTGTTACGGATTTTCCAGTTTATGTACGAGGTTGCTTTGTCATGCTGATGAATATATTCCGTTTTCGCGAGTTCTGGGCCCCCAGACACAATATAGTCAACTGTGTCATCATATTTGTCACACATCCTACATAGTGGGCTGGTACCATCTATAATAATTCTGGCTCTGTATGATCTAGGAGCCAAGCTTTGATCTAAGGCTGCATTTATAAATCCTTCCGTTTCTGCTTTTAGTCCACTGCTTTTGAGCCATTGGTTGATTTCATGATGGTCAACATCTGCTTCCTTCATCCTATTTGGATATCGTCCGTGAAGGGGTTTTTCGTCCCATTCTTTAATCTTTAATCTTTAATAGGTATACTCCTAAGGCAGTAAAAACTATACCAGGAGTTTGTTTGAAAGAAAGAAAGAAATATTAATTAATAATATTAAATAATTAAGCTAGGATATATACAATTATTTAACATATAAAAATATATCTAAAAAATAAGACAAGGATAATATATCTTAAGATATAAGAGCGGCCTTATAAATATAAATAAATAAAGAAATTAATATATACACATAGATTTCAGTTCTCGTAGACATTGAGTTTCTTACATTTTAAAAACAACAGCCTTAAATTTATCTAGTGAATCTGGGATTGTAGGTAAAGGTATATTGTTCCAGGTTCTTATAGTTCGTGGATAGAAAGAATATTTATATGTATCATTCAATGTAATTAATTGCTGAAAAGGTGCACAGTTCGGGTATCTTGAGACTCTAGTGACAGGATTTATTTCAGCTGGTAAAGTAATACCAACAAGTCCACTATAGATTTTATAGAACATACACACTTGGTTGTTCAGTCTTCGTTGTTCCAAGGATTCCCATCCCAATACATTGATCATTGTAGATACATGGCTATAACGTGAATAATCGTGACAGACAAATCTTGCTGCACGTCGCTGGACCATCTCTATTTTATCAACATTACTCTTCGTGTGCGGGTTCCATACACTACTAGCATACTCCAATTTAGGGCGTATTAACTTACAATAAGCAGTGTTCTTTACTTGGGGGGCACAGCCAGATAGAATGCGTCTAAGTAGGCCAAGAGTAGAATTTGCCTTCTTGAAAATGTTGTCACAATGTTCGTTCCAAGATATGTTGTTGGTAATGAATATACCCAGATAAGTTGTAGAAGAAGCTCTTGTGATAAGCTTGCCATCCAGGGAATAATTAAATTCAATAGGGATCTTCTTTCGAGTAATCCCAAGATGATAGCATTTAGATAGAAAGAAAGCTGCCAAGTCTTTGACCAGTGAGATAGAAGATGAAGGTCTTGTTGGAGAATTTGGCAGTCCTGCGGAGTGGCTACTTCTTTGTTAATTTCTCTTGGGTTTTGTCACGTGTCATTTCTTTGGTTCTCTTGGCATATTTGATGGTCGTTTCATCCGCTAGTTTTTCTGGGATTGTTATGTCCAGTTCTTCTCTTAAACCTTCTCCCCAACCTTCTTTGGATAGAGTACAGTTTCTTACTGCCATCAGCCACGTACCAACTGGATTAAGACATCTTCACTATTCCTTAGGTATGCTTCAAGCTCAATTATGCTTGTCTTGTAAGCGGCTTCTAATTAATTGATGAGACCTCATTCACTAGCTCTTCTCTTGTAGACCGAGCTATTTTTAGTCTGATTCTCCCGCGAATTCAGTCTCGCACACGAGCCTTGGTCTCCCTCAGTAGCCTTGCCAGTAAATCATAAGCCTTGCATGATTAATTGTTTGGACGCGTACAGACTGGAACTGAACTTTTCGAGGGAAACAAGCGTCTAAAAATAGATCGCTCTGTAAAAACGCTGTGAGTTGTATGTGAATTGCATGCTCCGGGTTATGGACTCGTAAGATAGGATATTTCTATTTTCTCTCTTGAATGTTGCCTGGTCAGATTTTTCCATCCCCGAATTCCGTCCTGATATAATTGATGAATGTCTTTACAATAATGAGTAGGACGGTTTGTTGGTTGTGATTTCTTGCGTAAGTTTTTAGGTCTGATCCATGTAGAAAAGCCGGTGACTAATTGTTTTAGCCTTGGCTTCGTAACCATACGCGCTTGCATTTAGAAGTGAGCTCAATGGGGCGAGAGCAAGGCAGACTTAGAATCAGAGAGAAAAAGTCTCCTTGGAAGATTCCGCTTGTGAAATTGATAGGCCTCGGCATTATCGAGCCTTCAACGTGGCTGAGGTGCGAGGTGGTTTTCCAAGTTCTCATGATTTCTGTGATAAAGTTGACCATCACTGGTCAGATTTAGTAGATTTCCATGCACATTATTATCTATGTGTGAAGCACACTGTTAAAGGCTTTCTCATAGGCTATCCAGGCTGTGAATAGCTTCTTTTTCACGATCTTACAGTCCTCCAGAATCACCTTATTTATCAGGAGTTGATATTTGCATCTATAGTTTCCTCTTTGGCAACCTTTCTGTTCTATTGGTAGGAGCTTATATGTGTCAGACAGAATACGGCAGACATAAAATAAGTAGTTGCTTTAATAAGTGAACACGCCCAAACTAAAAACAGACGAAGAAGCCGTTCGCTAGAAAAGACTAGTCAGATACAAAACTACATAAAAAACGTAAACACAGAAATCACAATTAACAGCTAACAGCTCTTACCGAATGTGTGCAACTACGGACGAATGAAAACTCTAACAGTTCACATTGAACGTGGGTGATGTGGCGAACTTACGCGACGGGAAGGCCTTCAAATACTAGTGGGTTTACGAGAAAACGTACATTGATTTTGCTTAACATAAACGTATTAACTAGCTACAACAAAAAACAAAGAAACAAATAAAAATGTAATTGTCCGCAATATTATGTTTATTCAGGAATGTGTATCTTCGTTCCCCAGTGATGGTTGTTAGACTCTTGTACATTGTGGGAAGGCACGTATATAATCGGTCTGCTGTTCATTGAATTGTTCGTTTCTTCTGTTTTTGGTGGTAGATACGTGATACCCTCAGTAAGCCAGTCTGGTGTTTCTTCCAGGTGTCCAATAATCCTTATTTAAGCATTTGCTAGATCTTAATTCGCGTAGGTTGTCATGGTGTCTTAGCTACAGAAGTTGGAAACATTGTCTTTTCCAGGCGATTTCCGCTTCCTGCTTTTGTTTATCGAATTGCGGGTGGTTTCATCGGTACTTATTGCTTTCCATGACTGGCCTTGCAGGTCTTTGCGGCGTCATCGTTGTGCGATTTTTCATTTTCCCATCTACGTATACTATTGCAGAAGTTTACAACTTCCTCTAGGAGCAGTGGTTGGTCCATTCCAATCTTTTTCTTTCCTAGTTCTTGGTAATAGTTTTTTGCATCCTCTTTGAAGATTCTATTTTGCCAGAAAAGTTTGTTTCTTATCACAAATCTCTTGATCCTTTGCCCTTTTGCCTGGATTTGCTGTTTTGGTGCTTCTATGATAGTTGGGACCTCCCCAGGGTCCTTAATGCCATAGCATTTCTCAACCTGTTTCCGTGTTTGGGCCTTTCTTTATTTCCATTAGTGCTAATATAGATCACTTCGCTTTTTCTGGAGGTCTTTCTTAATTTTTGTGTTGCAAGCAGGCTCCCTTTGCTTTCTTCCGTCGCGGTTGTGTTTTCGTAGTTTCGGGCCTATTTGCTCTGTTACTGTTGAAGCGGGCCGTGTACGATTTACTTGATCTCAGTTATGGTAAGTGGACCGTCGATGCCTTCCTTTATCTTTTTAATTGGCTTTGTTGGCTTTGCACGGCGAGCTTTCTTTTTCTTTGGCAGGGTTGGCCTCTCAGTCATTTGCTGGTATTACTGTTTCCCATCTTCTCGTGATATCATTTTTCAATGCTTGCATTCTCCCCAGTCTCCTCTGGCCGTGTTTCGGTCGGAATTTGGATCAATTCCACGCTGTTAGGTACTACGTAAGTGTTCCGTTCCAAATTGATGTCATCCACCTCTCGGTTGTCAGAGTCTTCACGCTCTTCCGGTTACTTGCATTCAAAGGGCTTTCACTGTGACCTGTTTTTTATGATATTCGCAGTTCAAATAAATGAAAATTTTATATGTCCTCTATCCTAGGTTCACCTATTACGGGATATCACACGAACTCGTAGGTGACCAGCTCTAAGTTGGTTTGATAGCTCAGTTGGTATAGAGCAGTGTGCAACGCAATCGCGCGGTCATGGGTTCGAGTGCCGTTCAAGCCTTGATTTTTTTTTTCAGGCTTTTTTGCAACTGCTCAAGTTGCTTCGTTAACTTCGATGATCACTCTAACTTCAAATCATTAAATATCCGAAGTTCGATTTTATCTAAACTTCACATATTCTCTATCGTTGGGCTAAAGCATGAGCTTGTCTGACACCATTCCCAATTATTATCAGTTATTGTTATTATAGCTTCATAGTTAAATTTTAATGAGAAAGGTAACACTTGCTTGCTAAGTATATACGTTTCTCCTTGTTTCCTTTTTTCAAAACCAGGCACTCTCCGTTTTTCACGTAGTTATGCACTTGTTTCCACGTCATGCCTTGCGTTACTGTGCTTTTATTTCCATTTTTGATCGAGCAGTTGAAAGTGACGTTGGAATCTGGGTCTACTGTCTCGCTTTCCTTTGGACAATCACTCAGTTTCGATATTATTTCACATTCTGGGCCACTCGTGGATGACGCATCTGTGACGAAGGAAAGAAATAAAAAAGCTAAGATGACACAGAATTTTCTGTCACTCGTATTTAGGAGTTGAAGATGGAGGCCCGGTCATGACCAGTTTTAATTGTGCAATTAAAAGAAACGTTAGAGTTTTTGGGACAATTACTTCAGTTTCCTATTCTTTCACATTATGGGCCACTCGTGGATGACGCATCTGCGACGAAAGAAAAAGAAGCCAAGATGAAACAGAATATTCTGTCACTCGTATTTAGGAGTAGAAGATGGGGGCCCGGTGGATTTTACCGCGAAAAGGTCTATTTTAATCGGTCTTTAAAAGGTCTATTTTAAAGAGTTCAAACTCTTGGTTTCAAGTCACGCAAGTTCAGTTTCACATCACGCAAATGAAAAGTATAATCACTTACTATTCCAAAAAAATATAGTCAAGAAATTGAGATATCATAGAAGAGTAATAAAGAAATAACCTATCTCAGGCCTTTGCGATACCCCGTACTTGTGTTATTTGGCAAAATGTACCACTGAATATTATAGAGTTACACAGATAATCATTTTTATACCAATCGAATAGCTCAGAGAATTCTCACACTCTGACTGGTTACCTACGCGAGGTAGTCAACGTGGAATTGCGACTCTTGAAAGCGAAACTTTGCGTGATATTGCAACGGATCGACCACAAAACAACAACTCAAACGAGACGGGATTTTCTTTCATTTAAATGGGCTGTGTCACCGTATTTTGGAATGATTCGGAGAAATCTTTAGTTCATTACGCTTTCCTTTTTTCAGAACTGGTCGGGCAGACCGGTCAGTTTGCTAGAAAGAAAATGCAACAATTTGAACAAACAGTTGCATGATATCCCTTCTTTGGCTTTGCTGTATTTCTTTCATGTTGTTTTACAGTTGCAAGAGGTTATTGTGATCTGATGTGTCATGAAATTGTCTAAAATTGCGCAACATAGCCCCTTTAAAAAGAAGGCTATCCGATTCAACGAAAGTTCATTACCTGACTCACTGACCGACTGATTTATTCTGACTTATTACACTGACTTCTTCGCACTGACTAATTCGCCAACCGCTCAAACGACTATAAAACATTTACCATGTAATAAGCAACCTCTGTTGGGGTGTGTCAACACGAGCCGTGCGCGACCCTCTTTATTATGTCTTTACAAGCAAAATACTGAAACTCTGTAAATCATGATCGGTGAGTTTGTGTGAGTGCATTTTGGAAAAAGCATGGTTTAAAGAGAGTAACCTTTCCTATTATGTTACGTTAAACTTTAAAAACAGAGCTACTGATGAATCAAAATCATAAGTTGTGTAGTGATAGATAAACCCTCACTGTAACACACATGATGACATGGATTAATGGTTTGTCGCAGTACCTAAAAGTTGGAAGAGTATTTTGCATAACGAACATGGAGTGACTCCGGTTTAGCTGACATACCTTTGAGAACGAGAGACGTAAAAGACACAAACAGAAATAATTTTACGAGACAAAGTTTGAAGTCTTTTTGCATGTCTGCGGCTACAATGTATGGTGATGATGCGTGATCCTTTCAACTTTCTCGATATGTTTAATGTTCCCGTTTCGATCGATTTTGATAGAAAATTCAAATGGTGTTCTAATCGGTGGACTCATGCCCACGTATTGAAATTACTTCCAGTGTCATTAATTCCTTTTGTTTTAGAAATAGTTTTAATGGATGTTTGAACGAGGCCCACAGCGGCAGCTCATGGTTTAAAAAATTCAGGGCTACTAATTTAAAGCTTGCGATGGCAGGCGTATTTCCGCCCCTACCTTCTTTCCGCCGAAAACGACGCCTGGGAAGACTTCTGCATTCAAAGGTTAGCTAACTGCAGTTACATTTTAACAAATTCCCATTTTTTAAATTCTCGCTAATATCACGCACGGAAGGAAAATGCAAATTAAAAGTTAAAGGGCATTTGATGGACATTTGTGATGCTGGGATAATTATTTGTTGTTTCACAACAGGTGTAAGGCATCTGTCGGCAATTTGTCAGAAAATCCACAGCGTTTGAATAATCTAATCGGGTGGAGGTTTTACTCGTTTTCAAAAGAAAGCTGTTTTCAATTTATGTTTAGAAGCTGACAATGTTAACTTTCCTTCAACACAAATATATGTTTTTTTGAAAAAAAAAAAGGTAAACATTTAAGTGCTGCAGTTAACGTTGAAACATGGAAAAGATATCTTCACAAGCTTTATGAGCGTTGAATCAATTTACGCTTCCCACCTTATTTTCAGAGACATCGATCTCGAGAAAAGAAAAATAAATAAAATATTTTTCTGTTCTTTTTAATTAATAGAAAACAGGCTAGTATGTTAACAATGGGAACTTCATCCTCTTGTTTTACTTAAGTGGATAAAAAGCGCGGTAGAGGCGGCGTGCTGTCTGATTTGCAGATGATCATTGTGTGGTATCACGTGCCAATTGACAATTATTGGATGAGGTTGAGCATGATAGCGATAATTATCAAGGCCAAAGTTTGAGTTCGGCTTCGGCGGATAACATGCGAAAACCGAATCCAATAATTGTTTTATTATGCATATTCCTGAGCTGCATTTGTAAAGACAAGAGCGAGCACAAAAAGTGATCAATGTGCAGCAGTCAACTTGTAAGTAATGTTGATTATTGTACAAGTAAGCCTCTTCACACGAGCCAGCCCCGTTATCAGTTTGAATTCTGTCTTTGTTCATAGTGGAAATTTACCGAAGCCTGTAGGTGACATACGAGATGCGAGATAATTCGAGAAGAGTTTCAAAAATCCTGAAAGAGCTCGATGTAAAAATGTGAGATGAGAACTGATAGAAAATGCGATATGCGAGATTAAAAATGCATGATGCGAAATTGAAAATGCGAGATATATAGAAAATGCTAGATTCGAGATAAAAATGCGAGATGCAATCTCAACGTCAAATAATGGGCCCTAAAGGCCCGTTTAAGGTGGCTCAAACCGGTTTCAACAGTTTCCAAAGCCTCACTTATCAGAAAGATTGACACTATAACACTATCACGTATTAACAATGTTATGTTACCATATGAAACAGCAATTATTGCTGAATAAAATGCGGTCATTATCGTGACGTAATACGTCGCCATGGTAACACGAAAGCCCTATAAAAACCCCCTATATTTCGGCTTTAGTTGCTCTTATCTCAAAAACGAACTCGGTGACCCCCCATTTTTTAAGGCTTGAAAGTGATCGGCAGACCAAGATAAAACTGTCTGCAAAGTTTCAAAAAATTCTGTGGAGCGGATTCTGAGCCACCTTATTTTTTTATTTTTTAACGTGGCTCTGAATCTGCTCCACAGAATTGTTTTCAACTTTGCAAAAAGTTTCATCTTAGTCTGTTGATCACTTTCAAGCAATAAAAAATGGAGGTCACCGAGTTCGTTTTTGAGATATGAGCAACTAAAGCCAAAATATAGGGCGTTTTTACAGGGCGTTCCCGTTTCCATGGTTACGTGTTACGTCACAATAATGACCGCATTTTATTCAGCAATAATTGCTGTTTCATATGGTACCACAACATTGCTAATACGTGATACAGTGTTGTACTGTCAATCGTCCTAATAAGTGAGTCTCTTGAAAGTGTTGAAACTGGTTTGAGCCACCTTAAAAGGTTTCAACATTTGACCAACATTCGACAACAAAAGTTGAACGAATGTTGGGCAATGTTGGACGCAAAAACAAAGTTGTGCGGAGGCCATTCAAAACGGTTCCAACAAGGGAACCAACACTTTGAGACATTTGATTGCGACGAACTAAGAACTAGAAACCAGACTCTCTCACCCAGTTTAAACTATCTGATATGAGCGTGCGTGTGTTTTACAATTGCGGAACAAAGTGTTCAAACGGCTTGAACGCCATTCAACATTTTCGAGAACAAAGAAAAGCTTGAATCGATATTGAATCACAGTTTATACCGATTTAAGTTTGATTCAACACGCTTCCAACAAGCTTTCAAATTTTTTACGCTTTCAACATTGTTAGACGACCTGTTCAAACGCAACCGCCATTTGGTTCAACAAAGTGTTGAATGCATGTTGAAGCAAATGTTGAAAACGTTTAAACGGGCCTCAATGGTCAAATTGAGAAAGCCCTAATGGTTTTCAAGTCGTTAAACGGTCTGGTTCCCGAATATCTCACTTCTAAATTCGTAACGCGAAGTGGATCAAACTATGCTGAGGGACTCGGTTAACAAACTTGTTGTTGCCTTTCCTAAGAGCTAACTACATGAAAAATAGTTTTAGTTACAGCGGCGCAACCCTTTGGAACAGCTTACCCTGTAACATTAGAGAGTCTGGTTCATTAAATCAATTTAAACGCCTTCCCTATCATAATTTCTAAACACACGACATTCATGGAAATCAGGTTTATAAGTAGCATATTGTTGTAAGTTAATATAATGTTAGGATTAGAATTTTAGGTTTAGGATCTTAAAAAAATTACTGGAATTTATTGTACCTGATAAATTTTTTACCGTTTATAAATGATGATTAAAGATTAAAGATGTGACATAAAAAGTGCAAATGAAAGATAGAAAACGTGAGATGCGAGATAGAAAATGCGACGAATGTGAGATATAATTTTATGCGATACGTGCGATAGAAAGTGCGAGACATGAAATAGAAAATGGGAGATGCGACCGTGACCCTGGCAACGATGTTGGCACCTGGCTTGTTTTTCTATGTGATGCCTGTTACGGGCGGTTGGTTGAAGATTCTGTTTAGCAGTGTTTATTGCTCTGTTAAACTGGTAAGGTCAAGATCAGTTCTTTCTTTGTCTCAGTTTGTCAGAAAAGAAACCACTTTCTATCTTCTTGATCAGGGTCATTAGTTAAATACACGAGGCTGAGAGGGAGGAAGGCTGGTAAAATAAGTGTTTTCTTTGTTGAAATATCTTGCTATTAGCGCGGTTTTCAATTGGGTAAAAAACTAATTTCGCGATTACCCTGGATTTGCATTAGCACGGTACGGTTAGCTATTGGCTGGAAAAATCTCGTGCTACATTCTCAGCCAATAAGAAGCAAGTAAGTTGCCCTTACGCGTTTTCCCGCGCTCAGCGCCAGTTGCATGTATTTGCTTGGCATTTTGATTGGCTCATTGAATTGTCTGCGTCAGTCAACAACAAAAACAACAACCTTTACTGTACTCCGATGGAAACATTAAATACGGTCTTACAGCCCAAAATAACCACAAGGGCAAGAAAAACCGGGCAGCCGAGTCCTTATTGGCCAAAGGAATAGGCCATTTCCGAATTCCCTTCAGCCTCTTTTTCAAAGCGAGTCTAAGTGCGAAGTCTTTCTTATGAAAATGAGTTTTCATTCATATGCAAAGTGAACTAATTAC
This sequence comes from Astreopora myriophthalma, assembly GCA_014634185.1. Classification (NCBI taxonomy): domain Eukaryota; kingdom Metazoa; phylum Cnidaria; class Anthozoa; order Scleractinia; family Acroporidae; genus Astreopora; species Astreopora myriophthalma. The sequence continues at coordinate 145,995 of BLFK01000531.1, forward strand.
CATCACAAACATTTTGCACTTAGACTCGCTTCGAGGAAGAGGCTGACGCGAACTCAGAAGTGGCCTATTGCTTTAGTTTTGACACTCAATTTCATATGGAGACTGGGGACCAGTTTCTTTAGTTTTTAAAATCTCACTAAAAATCCAGGCCTGTTACAAGAAAGACCACATCAAATTGTACCAAGTTTGAGCTTGTTTCCTTAATTTGCAACCGTCTAGTAGGATTTTAGAAATTCGAAAACTGAAATAGAGATTTTGTATGGATTTGGCGAACGCCATTTTAGCGACAATTTACAGCTCACAGTCAGGCTCCAGTTCGAAAGGTGGATAGCGCTATCCACTGGATAGCTCAATTGGTTTTTCGAGTGTAAAGAACGGTTTTCAATTGTGTGTCGAAAGAAATCACGCAATTGTTTTGGTTTTGGTTTTCTCTCTGACTGGATTAAAAAAAAAAAACTTCCGTGAGCTCAGGGAGAAAACAAAAACCAGTTGCGACTTGACAATGAAGGTCGGTTCGAGCAGGTTTAAAGCTTTAGATAAACCCGTGTAAGATTACCCCCAAGAAAAAAATTAAAAGCACTCGGGCAAAAACCTGAAAAACCGAAGAGATTATCTCAACCTTTTTTTTTCAAATATTTATCTCCAGGCTTTGGTAGAAGCCAACAAAATGCATTGACTTTACTACCAAATAATTACCTTTCGTCTTGTCGACCCGGCTTGACCTTTAGTCGGTTTCTTCTTGATCTTGATCCTGAATTCCTTTCCTCTTGACCGCTGACAACGTTTACTTTGACTCCACTAAGGCCTCAACTAAAACTTACTTCATGTGAACAGGAGCGATTTCATAAGACGTAAGCGTTCTTCCGCCTTCTGCCAGCGATCGGCAGTGAAACTTTTCAAGATGGGCCGTTTGGTCGTGTTGTAGAAGCCGGACTCTACAAATAATTCAATCCCCTCCAAATTTCAAAACAGGAGGGGCTGCAGCCCCCCCTTCCCGCTCCCCCGGCCCGTACGCCTATGGTTGTCATGGTATTTATCCTGTGTTCGCACTGACCCTGCTTTGAACAACTCGGCCCAGGTCTGAAAACGGGTGTAGAAAATGGCATGTTTTGGTCTGAAACAGGGTCAGGTTTTGGAGAACCGAGCGGCATACCTCTATCAAGAATTCCGAGGAGTACCCCCCCGGGGGTTTTACGACACTCAAATGAAAAGCGCTCTATTATCTTTTTCCTCAAGTTGTGTGTGAGTCATGAGCGTGCACGATTCAGTTCGCTTCAGGCTTACAGCAACTGTAGTAAAAAGCGCCCTCTTACCTTATGATCCTTTTTATTCAAGTAAAAAAATAAAATAAAATAAGAGAAAAAAGGGAAAAGGTACATATATT
>BLFK01000531.1:149878-202378 GCA_014634185.1 Astreopora myriophthalma
GTGTTAAATAATTATTTGGCAAGAGGAGTTGTAACTGAAAGACATCTGGCAAATCGAGTTGTCACAACAATCTGACAATCTGAGGGATTCTTGATTTTGACGCCCTCACTCTGACCTACGCGCAGGAAATTTCTCATTTCTACAAGCTGCTAGAACGCGGAACTGATTATGCTAATTACACAAGCCGTACTATTTATGCTCGCGAGTTTTCTCGGACCAAGGATATAGTTCATAAAATTAGCATTCAGATCACCAAAACGCGGCTTGTTTCTACTGGTATTATTGTACCTATTACAATTCTTATCAGTGAATGGGTAGTTCAGGTGATATCCATTCATTATTTCTGGCGTATCTGATCATTTAAAAGACAGCTTTTAGACGTTTTCTAAAACAACTAATCATAAGGCATAAATTGGAAAAAAAAAAAAGATCCTCGGTTAAACTAGCTCTAACAAAAAACGACTATTTCTATCTATCCATCTTTCTCTCTCTCTCTCTCTCTCTCTCTCTCTCTCTACTAGACTGATTGAAAGTGATAAAATTAACTCCTGAACAAATGACGCTGACATTTGTTTGTTTGAATATTTCCGATATTCGAATAAATTACCACCAGTGGAGCTCGCGACATGTCAAGTGAAGTGCGAGCAATAAACTGCACCCGACGATTATTTCTCCCTTTGTCAAATTAAAAATCGAGGATAGCCAATAGTTCGATAGCTAACTTGACAAACAACTCGGCTATTTTTCTCAGGCTTCTTTGCCACTGCTTAAGTTGCAATCTTAACTGCAATGATCGCTTTAACTTCAAAATCATCTTTTTTCCGTATTTGAGATATATGGAACTTCATATTTTCTCAATGATATGCTCGATTTTCTTCGTGCTCACCAAATATTGAAAACCTCGAACTGAGGAAGCGAAGGAAACGTTCTGACGAAGGTTTTGTGAGGCCAGTGCTCGAAACATCAGGCATTTTAATCTTTTGGCCCTTTTTAATTAAAGATCATCTACAATATTCTCACTTATTTACTCATTATTAGATTATATTGGCCACATTTTACTTATCAAATAATAAATTTGGCAATATATTTCAATTTTCATGAGACGCAGTGCGTAAAGAACTACCCGTGTCCGGCAGCTATGCTGTAAATAGTCGGCAATATATGTCCACCTACTAGCAACAAAGTTGTTATGTACTGGTACATAAACCTGTTTGATAAACAGAGCACTACGCCATCTTTGCGTAGGCTGTTCACAGTCCTCTATTTTCCAATGAGTCCGTCGAGATCGTATGCCTTGGAGAAACTGCCGCCAGTCTTGGTTGTAATAGCGAGTACAGTCTGGGGACACTACCAAGGGGCTGGAGTGAGGGAGACAGCTCGATCTCCCCAGGCTGCACGTACTCGACATTACATGCTACGATGGCGGCAAATCCGAACAGGCGTACTTTCTCGACAGATTCACAGAAAAACAGAGGACTGTGAACAGTCCATGTTTGCTGCGTTGTTACGCAACCATCTTCAACTAATATTTCAACTAATATTTCAACTAATGCAGTACCAACCTGTTTGAAATGCTAATTCCAGAAGGAAAATGCAGAGAAAAGGGCCACGAGGCAAAATACTGGAGATTGAAGCCATTGTCGCTTTCACTGACAATCTGAGGGATTCTTGACTTTGACGCCCTCACTCTGACCTTCGCGCGTGACATTTCTCTTTTCTACAAGCTGCTAGAACACGGAACTGATTATGCTAATTACACAAGCTGTACTATTTATGCTTGAGAGTTTTCCCGGACAAAGGATATAGTTCATAAAATTAGCATTCAGATCACCAAAACGCGGCTTGTTTCTACTGCTATTATTGTACCTATTACAATTCTTATCAGTGAATGGGTAGTTCAGGTGATATCCATTCATTATTTCTGGCGTATCTGATCATTTAAAGGACAGCTTTTCGACGTTTTCTAAAACAACTAATCATAAGGCATAAATTGGAAAAAAAAAAAAGATGATCCTCGGTTAAACTAGCTCTAACGAAAAACGACTATATCTATGTCTATCGATCTATCTGTATCTATCTATATCGATCTATCTATATCGATCTATCTATATCGATCTATCGATCTATCGATCTATCGATCTATATACTAGACTGATTGAAAGTGATAAAATTAACTCCTGAGCAAATGACGCTGACATTTGTTTGTTTGAATATTTCCGATATTCGAATAAATTACCACCAGTGGAGCTCGCGACATGTCAAGTGAAGTGCGAGCAATAAACTGCACCCGACGATTATTTCTCCCTTTGTCAAATTAAAAATCGAGGATAGCCAATAGTTCGATAGCTAACTTGACAAACAACTCGGCTATTTTTCTCAGGCTTCTTTGCCACTGCTTAAGTTGCAATCTTAATTGCAATGATCACTTTAACTTCAAATCATCTTATTTCCGTATTTGAGACATGGAATTTCATATTTTCTCGATGATATGCTTGTTTTTCTTTTTGCTCACCAACGGATGGCGGCAAATTCAAACAGGCGTACTTTCTTGACAGATTCACAGAAAAACAGAGGACTATGAACAGTCTATGTTTGCTGCGTTGTTATGCAACCAACTTCAATCATTTCCAGGGTGTTCCCCTTCCTTGTTGGCATTAAAACAAAAACAAAAGCAATATCACTGGGCTTGTTGCAGGCGATAGTTTGTGTTTTCAAACGCGAGATTCCGGTCGCCATATTGGACGAGAAGAACTGTGATAAGTGACAAAACCAGGGCGATGGGGATAAACAGGAAAAGAAAGCAAAAAACCTGCGGGTTTTTTTCCCTTCTCCGCCCATATCCCTATTTCCCTCGATTTGTCACGCCTCCCAGTTTTTCCACTATCTCGTCCAATATGACGACCGGAATATCGTCTTTGAAAACACAAACTATCGCCTGTAAGCAGGCTGGATTGTCACTAGAAATAAGAAACTGTAACTAAGGGTAAGGATCACGTTCTATAACAGTAAACTCTACAGTCTATTTTGTAACGTTACCACGATTCAACTGGTACAGGTCTACAAGAGATCGAATCCCTCTTCCCCACAACCTGAATTGAGAAACAAATTACTCAGGTAATTATTAATAACAACAACAACAACAACAACAATAAATGGTGGCAGTTTGGGACTTCGTCTCGGAAAATTAAACATCAAGACTCTCGGGAAAACAAAACTGCGAAGTCGAAGGAAACATCAGGACTCGAGGGAAAACAAAACTAAGTAGTTTCCCGAGGGAACATACATTAATTGCTTTGTTATCTGTTTAGACTTTCACTCAACAAAACGAGCACAGTATTCGGCGCGCGGGAAACAACTGCACAATTGTATCCCGGTCGGGATATACATTTGAATTTGATCAGTGGCACGTGACCAAGAATCATCCAATCACAGTGCTCGTTTTGTCGAGTGAAAGTCTAGGTATATGACAATGAGATTTTTTTTCATACAGAGCATGCAGCGAGACTGGAAATATGGAGGAATTGGAAATTTGATTCACTTAACTGTTAGATCGTTAATTTATTAACTTCATTACTTGATTTTGTCTGTCCTTCTTTCTTTTCATTTCATCTCTTGTTTTGTTGTTGCTGTTGTTTTTATACTGATTTCTTATGGTCATTATCGGTTTATTCAGTTTTATTTCTGGGAACTATTTATTGAGAAAATCGAGAAACTTTATTTGAAATAGTTGAAAGTGGTAATCCTTTCCACAATATTGGCTCTACCTAGTTGTAAGTACTCCGGTGCTTGTCCTTGAAGCTGCTCGGGCTTCATCAAGAAGGAGTACTTGGGAATTAAAGGGTAAGAGCCTGGGTTTGAGGCTGGGGTCGCTTAGCCGCCCGCTAATCACCACTGATCACAAATCTCACGACACTTCCTTAGCCAATCAGAAGCAGAGTTAAGGGGGAAGGAGGAGGGGTGCGAAAGAATGATGCGTCTCCGATGATGTTATTGTTTTCTCCAACTTGCCTCCTCTTTGAAATGCAACGATAACAGGGTGATTATATTTCACCGAAATGAGTTCACATCGGTCTGTGTACAAATCCCTTTATCTGTTTACATGAGGCTGATACGAAATATCAGCTCAGACCAGTAGGATTCATTCCGGTTGCTGGACTATACCGGCACGACATTTTTCTCCATGTGTAAATCGCAAAAAATCTCCGGTCTGGAGACCGGAGACCGGTCTTGAGATTTCGTCCACGGAGCAGCTTGACAGTGGTTTGGCACGCGCTGAAACACCGGCAGACTTTCAAAGTGGCAGCACTCTCTACTTCTAGAGGTTTTTCATAACGTTCGGTGCCATTCGTATGTCAGTAATGCCCCTGTAACGAAGTGCCTGTAACGGAACTGGATTCGAACCTGTCTGAGTTGATACTGGTCTCTCGGTGCTTCCAAGCTGTTTTCAAAGACTGTCGAAAGTAATTACGCGATTGCGGTGGCTACGCTTGGTGATTGCTCATGAGTGGAACCTTGAACTTCGAGCCCACCCCAGTCATCACCTTGATTTCTTGAGTCAACTCTTTCCCGAGAACATCAAGTTTTCAATTTGTTTTTCCTGGCTGGCCAAACACATTACTCACACATTCACGCTTTCACAGCAGCAGAACCTCTCTAAAACAATCACCAGCGGTTAATGAACGTTCAGGCAGTTAAGAGGAGCTATGGAGGTATGTCACTGCAGTTGTTGTTTTTCAAGTTAGAACTATACAAAAATCATATCTCATTCCTTTTACTTATGCCTAAAATTTTCCTTCGAACTTCAGAGGAACATGTGAAAGTAATTTTGGCAAGAAGATCCACGAGGCCTCCGATCCATAACACGTGACACTTTTTGGCTGTATTTTCGTAAATTAGGTGTGAGAACTTGAAAAACTTGGGCCAACTTTTTCAAGTTCTCTGCCATAGTATTTGGGTTTCGTGCGGTTTAAAGACTCCTTTTAGCATTCCAGAGTAAATCCAGAATAGCGTGGCATAGTCCCTTTAAGTCCTCTTCAGCGTACCCTGAGCCTGCGCGCCTTTTGGTCACCGTATTGCTGCCTGGTGACCACCCCTCCGCCTGGCCTAAATAATTGCGACCATTTTGTAAGAGTTCATAGATCTCCGAATTAAGACATTTGCAACTTACCTATCAAGTATGTCCTCTTTTCCTTGATCCACCAAATAACGCCCATCAGGAAAAGTACTAAGACTCCACCAGCTGAGATGATAATAATGGGCAGTATCCACCCATTTCCTCTACCGTAAGAGATTTCTGCAGAAACACGCACATCTCGTCACATTGTAAACATAAATAGAGAATATCACAGGGTGGCTAGAAGATATCGTTGACCCACCGTGTAATCTTCCATTTATTATATTGAGACCAAACCAAGCTAATTTTTTAAAAAAGCTGGAAAACGCGGGATCGTAACGTCATTGAATCCTGGTCGCGGCTGGTCATTGATGACTGCCAGCGACAATCTGCTCCCCTGTCAGGGTAGACTCACTAATTCTTTTGTCCTCATAAGAAACCGAACGACGACGACAGCAACGTTACGAGTTTCAGAAGAACTGTTAACGTTTATTTAAAAACGTTTCGCTCTATATGGAAATCGAAGAGTATTTGCTGAAGATGGCCAGCGGATTATTGATACCTTTCAAAATGGCGGCCTTGAACAGAAGAAATATCGTTTGAACAAGGCGAACTTAAAGTAAATAATAGTAGGTACAGTTAAATGACTTTCCATTTTGGAAAAATCATTTACCTTGACTTCTAAATTATTTATCATGTTGTTCAATTTTAGGTAATCCATAGGGTACTCCATGGAATAGTACTCCGTCTTTTGTCCTCTCCCCTTCTCTGTATGTGTTTCGCTCCCTGCCAGAAGATGTCTTTTACCTTGTCGTTTCCGCCATTTCTTTGTCTTTTTATGGAATCTTTACCGCTGCTCTCTTCTTTCTTCGCGGGAAAGTGAGCCGTAAAAAGACAAGCAAATGGAAACAAGATAAAATCCTCTGCTAACAGGAAACTGTTACACAAGTTCGTTGTTATGTTAAAACCATGCATTGAGATACAGTCGAAGCTCTCTCCACAACGGCCACCTTGGGGACAGAAGAAAGTGGCCATTGTGGAGAGGTGGCCGTTAGTGGAGGTTTGACTGTACGTCTTTTGCGTCGCCTAAATTTCTTGATGTTCTCAGTAATCTTTAGCAATTATCTAAAAGATCTCTTTTTCCCTTTCATTCCATTCTAAGCTCCGTCAAGGGGTATAAACGTCGCCGACAACCCTACTGGCCTATCTGTCATCCCTGCAGTCACGCATCGTATCGCTGACATTCCAAAATGACGAACCTGGTATATCAACGCTCTACTTGAATGGTTGTCATGTCTTGACTTCGATTTCGACAAGAACCAGTCAACATGGCCCTTTATTTTCGAGTACCTTTTATTTTACCTATGCGCACGCATGCAATACCCAAATATGGAAATTGCGAGGGAAACCATAACATCGCCTCCACACAAAACAACAAAACTTGATTAGTAAACTGGGCCTAAATCACAGTCTAAAAACAGCAAACTAATCCAACCAACAATATTCCGCACTCTACTGTCTCTCATAAATAACAGTTCAGAGATTGAGTCTTTGCGCACTCTCTGGGGTATCGGCGCTCATGGACCGTAGAACTGTTGGGTGTCGCTTGCGCAGCATCGGTAGCTGCAAGTGCGGAAGCAGGATCCATCTCCGGTTGATATGCCACGAGCATCTCTGGAACTGCCCCAACCACATTTGGTGGTGTACTCTGTTGGATTGGCACTGGGGGTAGGCTTACCACCTCTGGTTCGCTGACCTCGATAGTATTGGGCCCAACCGCTGTCGGCTTCAGCTGGTCAATATATCGACGCCAGACGATCCCTGGCGCCACCTGCACCTCGTACATCAGTGGACCCGTCTTCTTGACAATCAGCCCTGAACGCCACTTCAGATTCCTTCGATAATCTCGCGATAATCACCGAGTCACCTCACCAACCCCTAACTGACTACGCTGTCCACCCTTCTCATTTGCGGCCTTGATGCTCTGCTGATGCTGTTGGTTAACCATCTTTCGGTTCAAGTTGGGTTTCACCAAATCTAGGCGGGTGCGTAACAGTTACTCCTTGGCAAGGAGTAACTGTGCTGGGCTCTCGATGGTAGTCGAATGGGGAGTGTTCCTATAGGCTATGATAAATTTTGCCAACTTCTCCTTCACCGGCTTTGAACTTTGATGCATGGAACGTAACGCTTACTTGAAAGTTTGTACCGACCTCTCAGCTAGACCGTTTGTAGCCGGATGGTATGGTGATGATGTAATATGGCGGATGCCATTGGACTTGACGAACGCCTGGAATTCCTCAGAAACAAACTGAGAGCCGTTGTCCCTAATTATCTGTTCAGGGATTCCAAATCTGGCAAATAAATCACGTAGGACTTCAATGGTCGTTCCTGAAGTGGTGGAATTGACAGGGAACACTTCCAGCCACTTGCTGTGTGCATCGACAACCACCAAATACATTGAGTTCTGGAATGGGCCAGCATAGTCGATGTGTATGCGCTGCCATGGTGTAGTGGCCCACTCCCACGGATGCAGCAGTGCTTTAGTAGGCACCCTCTGGTTGAGCTGACACCCACTGCAGGCTTTCACTAGCTCTTCCAGTTGGCCATTGATGTTGGGCCACCAGACGTAGCTCCTCGCTAGTGCTTTCATTTTTACTACACCCAGATGCCCCTCGTGCAGCTCCTCCAACATCTGCCTTGAAGCTTATTGGGGATTGTAACTCTCATTCCCCATAAAATGCAACCTTGGTGAACCGTCAGTTGATTGTGCCGTTCGTAGTATGGCTTGTCTCCGTCCACGCGGGCAGACCATCCTTTCATGATGGACTCATAGACCCTGGATAGAACTGGATCACGACGTGTTTCTCTAGCGACTGCTTCACTGGTTAGAGGTAGTGGCTCAAACTGGGTTGCGTGGAACACCTCTGACGAATCCACTTCCGTCTCTTCCCTCTCTTCTGCTGAAGAGGGAGCCGAGACAGTCCATCCGCATTGCAGTGCTTGGTTGTACTCTTGTAGTCTATGTTGTAGTCGAAAAAGTCAGGAACAACGCATAGCGCTGGAGTCGTGCAGCAGTCATAGCAGGAACTCCCTTCTCTGGGTGGAAAATAGAAGTGAGCTGTTTGTGGTCTGTTATCAGCGTGAACCCCTCCCATAAAGGTACACATGGAAGCGTTTCACCCCCCCCCCACACAATTGATAACGCTTCCTTGTCAATCTGTGCATACTGGCGCTCTGTCTTGGTCAACGATCGGGACGCAAAAGCTATAGGCCTTTCACTGCCATCAGGCATAATTTGTGAGAGAACCGCACTGGTGCCGGTTGGCGAAGCATCACATGGAAGTCTAACTGGTAATGCTGGATCATAATGCGTTAACACCTGCTCAGATGTAATCATGCGCTTAGCCTCTGTGAAGGCTTGCTCGCACTGATCAGTCCACTGCCATTTGTTATTTTGCTCTAACAACTGGTGAAGTGGGTGGAGAACTGTAGACGCATTAGGCAAAAAGCGGTTGTAATAATTAACGAGCCCCAAGAATGAGCGAAGCTGCGACTCGTTCTCGGGTCTAGGTGCGCAAACCACAGCCTCAAGCTTCTTTTGCGGATTGTGGAGACCTTCTCTGTCGATCTCGTGTCCACAGAACTGAATTCTATCCTTGAAGAACTCGCACTTCTCTTTGTTGGCCTTCAGACCCGCGTCTTGTAATCGCTTCATCGCGTTCTCTAGATTCTCCAAATGCTCTTGATCGGTTTTGCCCGTGATAATCATATCGTCGGGAAAACACTGGGTGCCAGATGTTCCTTGCAATACCTGGTCCATGGCACGCTGCCAAATCCATGGACTTGAAGTAACGCCAAAAACTAACCGATTGTATTGAAAAAGGTCTTTGTGTGTATTAATCGTGAGGTACTTCTTAGACTCCTCCGTTTCTTCCATTTGATGATAAGCTTGGCGTAGATCAAGTTTGCTAAAATGCTTCCCCCCAGCCAAATTAGCAAAAATATCCTCTATCCGCGGTAGAGAATACTGTTCTGCAAGAAGTACTGGATTGACTGAGACCTTGAGGTCGCCGCACACGCGCACTGACCCATTTCGCTTAACTACTGGAACAATCGGGGTAGCCCATTCACTGTATTCCACTTTAGACAGAATACCATCCTTCTCCAGATGTGTCAATTCTGCTTCCACATTGTGTCGCAGCGCATACGGAACTTGGCGTGGTTTATAAAAGCTAGGCTAGCAGTTCTCCTCAACTTTTAAATCAGCTTTTTGGCCTTTAAGTGTGCCTACACCGTCAGAAAAGACAGACTCGTACTTCTGTAACAACTGATCCACTCTATGTTGTGTGAACGCTTTCGGCGTTTGGCTAAGCTTTAGAGTTTTGATTTCACCCCAGTCCAACTGATTTTGGGAAAGTCAATCACGCCCAAACAATGCTGGCCCTGGTGTCTCAACTACTTGTAGGATTAGCTCCTTTTCTTAGCCTTTAAACTTTACACTTCACGTTACACTTCATCTCACCCTTAGGTGTGACTTTCTGCCCAGTGTAGGTTTTAAGTGTGGCATGGCTTTTTGCCAGTTACACGTGACCAAAATGTTCCTTATACTGTACGTATGGGAGTACAGACACGGCCGACCCTGTGTCTAGTTCAATCTTGATCACTCTTCCCTGTACCTCCTCGCTGACCCATATCATGGGATCCGTCACTCATATTATTAACCTCCAGGGATCCCAAGTAGTCATCACTGTCTCCGTCACCATCGTCCACATAATTTACTGGGGGTCGGGAACCTTGTGTCTCTCTTTTCTTTAATTTACAGGCCCTTTGAATATGGGCGGTCTTGTTACAGTAGTGACAATTGTCCTTCTTGTAAGGACAATTCTTATGATCATTATTGCCCAAATAACGGTAGCAACTTTGATCACCAGACTCTTTAAAGGATAGGCAACCCTTTTTTTCTGAAGGCTTAACTTTCCTCTTAACTTTAAAATTCTTGTTTGGCTTTGACTTGGAGAACAAATCAACTAGGTTTGCCTCTTTACCCCACTGGAGAGCTTCAACATCCTTGTAAGATTGCTCAATGGCGATGCATTTCGCTACAGCAATGTCAAATGTCAGTTCCTCAAGTTTAAGTTCAGACATCATCTTCTTATCTCGAATACCAGAAACCAATCTCTGAGCCTTTCCAATCGCATGGCTTCATTAAACTTGCAATCGGTAGCTAAATGCTTCAGAACGGGAACATACTGACGCACCGTTTCTCCCGCGTTTCGCCCTCGGTTGTCAAACTCGTACCTGGCAACTAGAGCAGATTTCTGGGGCTGTAATTGCTTTTGGAGACGCTCAACGATCGTGTCGTACGTGAGAGAATCTTCTCTTAGCAATGTTGGGGCCACTAAGGCTTTCCCCAGCTGGTACGTTTTGGTGGGACGGTTAGTTAACGGGACGGCTTTCTTCTGTTTCGAGTCGGTCACTCCATTGGCCACGAAAAAGAATTCCAGCTGTTCTGCATACGCTTCGAAGTCAGTTCCCACTACGAACTTCTGAACTTTTCCGATGTTTCGAACCGGATTTTGTGCCTCATCTGCCTCGTCTCCCATCTTGAGACGTCGTGTGGATCTGGTTTAGGAATGTCCTTCACTTTTTCTTGCAGTAAAAATCCCTTAAGATCCCGTCCTCGTCGCCAAAATTGTCATGTCTTGACTTCGGTTTCGACAAGATCCAGTCAATATGGCGGTTTATTTTCGAGTACCTTTATTTTACCTATGCGCACGCATCATCACGCAGAATGCTATTGATTTTGGCGACATCTACTTGCGGTGCATAATTTTCTAATGTGCGGCATAATTAATTTCTCATTCAGAACTAGTCCGCTATGATTGGTCCGCCGATTTGCCTTTGTGAACATTTCGGTCTTTCGGTTTCTCTTCAGTGAATTCTACGGCTCTCAATCAAACTGTTCAGAAGACATATGCGAATATCAAGGTGTGATCAAGTTAACAATAGAGCCCTAATTAGGCTACTCTCGCTATTCAAAACAACTTTTGACGAGTTCCTGCCAAAAATTTCACAACTTTTGGTAACAAAAGGTAACTAAAATGTAAGCGTTAACTGAAATAGCTTCATGCGTACTAAGCACTTTAAAACCAGGTCTTAATGATGAACTCACTTTGTTAAACTTCTCTTTTCGTTTCATTATTAAGATTTTTTCAAAGAGAGAGACTCGTAACCTTGAATACGCTTGACGAAATGGGCAGAAGAAAATATACTCTCCGTCGGGAAAAAAAAAAAAAACTTCCGGAAAGAAGAACATCCAAATGTCAAGGACACCTTTTTTCTAACCAACCTGCACGCGATGGCGGGGTTTATCCGTTAAACCCTGCCAGTTTTTGCATGTCAATAAACCCGTTCTGATACGCCTTGTTCTCCAAAGCGTTTCGACAAGTGGGACCGAAATGGCCCTGTAACTCTCTTGTCCAGTCCTATGGGAATATGTTTTGCATTTTTATAGGATAATTATTCAAATTTCGATTTGTTTGACAGAACATATAAAAAGTTACAATTGCGGTCCAATTCAAAGCTCTTTTCGAGACAACCTGGCTAAGCGTTTCAGGCATCCTCCTGGCTTCTACAAGTCATTATTCAGTGATGAAACACCACGATTCATTGATGAAACACTACTATCCCTCGTCAGTCATTATTCAGTGATGAAACACCACGATTCATTGATGAAACACTACTATCCCTGAAAGATTTTGTCACGAAATTATCTTTTGTCTTTTTGTTGTTAGTGTTCAATTTAGTGTTCACGTGTCGACGTATAGTACCGTAATTAGAACCGCAGAAACGCCATTGTAATTTGTAAGTTGAATCGTTCCCTAAGTGTCGATCAAGTAGAGTATTGTAGCTGTAGGATTGCATGTGGCGTGTTTAAACACTTACTAATGTGGTGTATTTGCCTCGTTTTGAGACCGGTTAATTTATATGTTGCACATGTTCTTTACTCATTGTGGTTTATAAAAAACTGTTAACCTTATTCTGTGGCTGAATCTTCCTTTGGCAACGACGAAATACGTTACAAGTATCTATGTAAGTTAAGTGTCAATCGTAGAATAATTTTTTATACAAATATAAGTGTGAGCGTACATTCTGTGAGTAAGGTGAGAGTTAGATGTTGGTTAACGAAAGGAGAGTTAGTAGGCTGGAGGACAAAGGTCTGGGGGTAAGGATGAAAGATGAAGTAGAAAGAGATTTGTGGGCAGAAACCACGAAAATCACTCGACCAAGAGTCACTGCCGACCGGTTACCTCAGTTGGTACAGCACCGGACTGCGGGAGGTCGCGGCTTCAAAACCTGGGCCGGACCAATACTTAGGGACAATTACAAAGGTGCTGCCTTTGTAATGACATCTGCGAATGCCTAGACTTTCTAGTCTTCTCGGCTAAGGACGATAAACCGTAGGTCCTGTCTCACTGCCCTTATTCATGATGACTTTGAGGGACATCCCAGTACCCTTCCTGCATTCCTCCCAGTTCTCCACGGTAAGTTATGAACGAAGCTGAGGTGGACAACTGAACCACTGCACTTATGACCCCTGTTACGGTCTGTTACAGACATGTCCTCTGACGTAATGTGATATGGGCCAATCACATATTGCGATCTACCTTGGCCTAAGTGAATTAATACTGGTAAAGAGACTCCGTTGCAATTTGATCTTCTAGTAAAATTGTTTTTTTGTTTTTCTTTGAGAGGGCTAAGAAAAGTGGAATAGTGGGGTTTAGGCCAGGTTAGGGTTAGGGTTAGGCTACATCCCTTCCCTCGGTGCAGTGATCAATGAAAACACCATCACAACGCATTTCCATTGGTAGAAAGAAGAACACTTATCATTGGTCACAAGGTGAGAAAACATACCTGCCACGGAAGATCAAACAACAGCGCTCCAGACAACATTCAAAATGGCTGGAACAAACATTTTCCCGCCATTTTGAATTTTATCCACCCCAGCCTCCTTTCATAACTTGACGTGGGGGACTGGGAGAAATGCAGGAAAGGTTTATTGCTGCCAGCATAGTGCAGCTTCTTAATCCGTTCCGTCCTAAGTTGTCTCTTCGGTGTTTGTTAGTAGTTTCTGGGCCCCGCTGGGTGGAAAGTCTGTTCCCAGGTCTCGCTGCGTACAAGTATCGTAAATGCCACCTCGAGTTTGCTGGATAAAGTTGATTGTTGCATGTTGCATGTTGCTTTGCTTCGCAGCGAGAATCATTTGATTTTGTTGCCCTACTAGGCAATTTATTTCCTTCGGAAGTTATCCTCTTCAGTGGGCAATTTACGTGTGTTCATTCGTCTCGTTAGGCAAGTTATAATAGAGCTTTCACGGATAATGACGCCACATTGGTAGGGGGTAAACACGGCTAAAACGTCAGTGAATGTATGGGATTTTGGCCGACTTCGAACCTCTGTAACTTGCTACAGAAGCAGTATTAAAAGTCATCGGTATTGACATTATTTTCATGAAATATAAAGAACAGATTCAGGCTACGACCAGAAACGTATTTTGAAGATTTCATACAAATCCTTGAAATAGAAAATATGTCAAATGCCGCGAAATTAGAACCAACATGAAGATTTATAATTCCAATTTACGGACATCACGCCTCCTTTACTGGCCCAATCTTATGTTGGATGAATGATATCAATGATATTAATAAAAATAGCGGGAAATGTTGGAAATCGGTCTTTTGATAGCGGCGTCCCAGCGGTTCAAAGTCGGCCAAAATCCCATGCATTCACTGTAATTTTAACCGGTTTGCCCTCCCCCCTCGAACCAATATGGCGTCATTAAACGTGAAAACGTCCATTCAGTTTGTTTGTCTCGATAGGCAATTTAGGCGTTTCATTCATCTCATTGGGCAAGTTAACGATCAACTGACTGGATGCAATTTATTAGAGTGTAATGTCAGGTGTAAATTTTTGCATTTCGGGTAGTATTCATCAGGTATCAATTCGTTTTTGTAAATTTTTATATCAGCAAATATGACTTGCAAACAATAATTACATTGAATGAAATGATTGTGGAGTGCGGGTTAGAAATGAATTGAAGAAGTGATCCTCACACTTGCTGGACAATTTAAGCAATTGTCTCATATATACACTTCAACGGGATTAGAACCCACGACCTCTGCGATGCCGATGCAGTGCTCTTGCAACTGAGCTATGAATCCACACAGTTGAGAGCAGGTCAATTTGTTGGGCTCATGCGTGTTTTCCCGTGAAAGGAATGATTATGAAGTGCGGGCTAAAAATCAACTGACGAAATGATCCTCAAACTTGCTGGACGATTTAAGCAATTGTCTCATATGCACTTAAAAAATTTAAGTGACTCCAACGGGATTCGAACCCACGACCTCTGCAATGTCGGTGCAGTGCTCTTACCAACTGAGCTATGAGGCCACACAGTTGAGAGCAACTGTGTTCAAAAAGTTCAATTTAGGGACAGAAAAGAGGCACTACGATCGAAATCAAAACAAAGATACAAGATTCTACCGTTTGTCACAAGCTACAAACCGGCCGTCCGAAATCTTAAAAAGGCGCTCGTGAAGTACTGGTACATTAGACAGAACCAACAGGGTCTCTCTGCAATTTTCAAAGGTGGACCGATTGTTGCGTACAAAAAGGAAAAACCCCTTAAGGACATTCCAGTCCGCGCAAAAGTTGCCTCTACCGAGCCAACAATCACAAGAAGCCAATTTCACACAGTTGACAGGGTCCCCCAACCAATAAGCCTAAAAATGATTCGCTCGCCCAGAAAAAGTATTCTCGTAGATGCAGGAATATTAAAACAGTGAACACACGAGACAACCACCAGACCGATTGGATCACGCTACCGCGAACGAAGAAGCTCATGGCGAGAGGACTTTATTAAAACTCAAAGGTTTACTTTTTACGCACTTTAAACTATGCAACATTACGCATTTACAAAAACGTATCACCCATAAAAAAAACAAGCAAACAAACACACAAACAGATACTACAGCGAATCGAAACTAACCAGTTACACAACGATACCGGTGACGAACGAATCGAATTGCGAACTTATGCGTGTTGTCTAAATCTATCACTGCTAACTAGAATATTAACTACTTGTTGTCCTCCGAACGGAGAGACCCTAATTAGGAGTTATTGTTCAGTTCTTTGTTCTTTTCAACAATAGGTCTATCACGGACTCAAAGCAATCTTCAGGCCTTTCGTATCAATCAATTTGCTGCCACTGGGCATGTATTGGTGCACAAGAGCAATTGCGCATGCACTTACTAAATACCAGAAGAAAAATACCACCTCGACGAGTCTTGGGCCCCTTGCAGCTTTCAGATACCTATCCCAGATAGGCAGTGAGGGAGAGAAATGCCGGCCCCTAGACCATATATGACAGATCCCTTACCTACTCGCAGCTCAGGTCCGCTCCACTTACGCTATAAATTCGATCGATTATATACTAGAAAGTATAGTAATTTTGTCTTCCATATGGTACGTGCTTTTTTGGGGTACGCATTGGAATAAACGGAGCTTACGCATGCGTATTTGCTAAAGGTGATAAACGGCAAAAAGAACAGCGCAATGTCCAGTCTGTGTAACGCTACAACTTGTACCAAGTTGTTTCTTTATCAGTTTTGGTTTCTTGAGTATGCTGTAAGTAATTTCATTCCTTTAATATATTGTTATTGCCATGTGCCAATAGAAGGGTTTTCAATTGATTGTCAACTGAAGAAACCAAAACCAAACTAATTACAAGGCCAGTCACGTTCTGAAGCAAATTACACTCTCAGCCAATCATAAGCCGAAACAATTCAAAGCAAATAAAGGCAGCTGGCGCCAAAGCCTGAGTGAGAGTGACCAAAAAACGCAACTGGTTTTAGTTCATCATTGAATTGGTTTTAGTTCGCAATTGGTTTTAGTTCATCATTGAATTGGTTTTAGTTCGCAATTGGTTTCAGTTCAGAAGGAACACAGAAGGAATGGACTTTTCCTGCCGCCAGTACAAAAAACATTATGAGTCAAAAGCTACAATTCCTGTATCTTACCCAAGCGAATTAATGCGACTCATTCTTGAAGAAAATTCCTTCAATTCTAAGGGCAAACATTTCGGACAAACTCACGGCATCGCTGACGTCATGGCTATATGGGAACTAAAATGGCCGTCGCCTTCTCGGTCATCTACATGGGAGACCTCGACGAGCGACTTGTAGAGACTAGTCCTTTCAAACTACTCGTCTGGAAAAGGTTCACAGATGACATCTTTACCTTGTGGGAAATATCAGAACAAGAAGTTGAGAACTTCACTCGTTTCGCAAACTCATTTCATCCCAGCATCAAATTGACCTATGAACTATATCATCCTCATAGGCTGTTGTCCTTGACACAGAGGTCTTCAAAGGACCACGCCTCTCAACTTCCTCAAAATTTCCCAGATATGCATAGGAACTCATTTGAAACCAACCGAAACATTTCAATATACACACTTCTCTACCTGCCACCCTTCATGAAAACACAAAAAGGGGTTTTATCAAAGGAGAATGCATTACGCCTCTTACGAAGCAATTCAGTCAAAAGATATCTTCGAGAATTACAAACGAGATTTTGAACAACGACTCTAAAACAGAGGATACCCAAAGAAACTCGTTAGAAACGCTCTCAACGAAGTTCAATTTAGAGACAGAAAAGAGGCACTACGATCGAAATCAAAAGAAAGATATGAGTCAGATTCTACCGTTTGTCACAAGCTACAAACCGGCCGGCCGAAATCTTAAAAAGGCGCCCGCGAACTTATGCATGTTGTCTAAATCTATCACTGCTGACTAGAATATTAACTACTTGTTGTCCTCTTAACAGAGAGACCCTAATTAGGAGTTATTGTTCAGTTCTTTGTTCTTTTCAACACTAGGTCTATCACGGACTCGAAGCAATCTTCAGGCCTTTCGTATCAATCAATTTGCTGCCACTGGGCATGTGTTGGTGCACAAGGGCAATTGCGCATGCGCTTACTAAATACCAGAAGAAAAATACCATCTCGACGAGTCTTGGGCCCCTTGCAGCTTTCAGATACCTATCCCAGATAGGCAGTGAGGGAGAGAAATGCCGGCCCCTAAGCCATTTCTGACAGATCCCTTACCTACTCGCAGCTCAGGTCCGCTCCACTTACGCTACAAATTCGATCGATTATATACTAGAAAGTATAGTAATTTTGTCTTCCATATGGTACGTGCTTTTTTGGGGTAGGCATTGGAATACACGGAGCTTACGCATGCGTATTTGCTAAAAGTGATAAACGGCAAAAAGAACAGCGCAATGTCTAGTCTGTGTAACGCTACAACTTGTACCAAGTTGTTTCTTTATCAGTTTTGGTTTCTTGAGTATGCTGTAAGTAATTTCATTCCTTTAATATATATGGTTATTGCCATGTGCCAATAGAAGGGTTTTCAATTGATTGTCAACTGAAGAAACCAAAACCAAACTAATTACAAGGCCAGTCACGTTCTGAAGCAAATTACACTCTCAGCCAATCATAAGCCGAAACAATTCAAAGCAAATAAAGGCAGCTGGCGCCAAAGCCCGAGTGAGAATGACCAAAAAACGCATCTGGTTTTAGTTCATCATTGAATTGGTTTTAGTTCGCAATTGGTTTGAGTTCAGAAGGAATACAGAAGGAATGGACTTTTCTGCCACCAGTACAAAAAACATTATGAGTCAAAAGCTACAATTCCTGTATCTTACCCAAGCGAATTAATGCGACTCATTCTTGAAGAAACTTCCTTCAATTTTAACGGCAAACATTTCGGAAAAACTCACGGCATCGCTGACGTCATGGCTATATAGGAACTAAAATGGCCGTCGCCTTCTCGGTCACCTACATGCGAGACCTCGACGAGCGCCTTCTAGAGACGAGTCCTTTCAAACTACTTGTCTGGAAAAGGTTCACAGATGACATCTTCACCTTGTGGAAAATATCAGAACAAGAAGTTGAGAACTTCATTCGTTTCGCAAACTCATTTCATGCCACCATCAAATTCACCGATGAACTATCATCCTCATAGGCTGTTGTCCTTGACACAGAGGTCTTCAAAGGACCACGCTTCTCGACTTCCTCAAAATATCCTAGACATGCATACGAACTCATTTCAAACCAACCGAAACATTTCAATATACACACTTCTCTACCTGCCACCCTTCATTAAAACACAAAAAGGGGTTTTATCAAAGGAGAATGCATTACGCCTCTCACGAAGCAATTCAGTCAAAAGAGACCTTCGAGAATTACAAATGAGATTTTGAACAACGACTCTACAACAGAGGATACACAAAGAAACTCGTTAGAAACATTCTCAACGAAGTTTAATTTCGGGACAGAAAAGAGGCACTACGATCGAAATCAAAACAAAGATATGAGATTCTAACGTTTGTCACAAGCAACAAACCGGCCGTCCGAAATCTTAAAAAGGCGCTCGTAAAGTACTGGTACATTAGACAGAACCAACAGGGTCTCTCTGCAATTTTCAAAGGCGAACCGATTGTTGCGTACAAAAAGGAAAAACCCCTTAAGGACATTCCAGTCCGCGCAAAAGTCGCCTCCACCGAGCCAACAATCACAAGAAGCCAATTTCACATAGTTCACAGGGTCCCCCGACCAATAAGCCTAAGAATGATTCGCTCGCCCAGAAACAGTATTCTCGTAGATGCAGGAATATTAAAACAGCGAACACACGAGACAACCGCCAGACCGATTGGATCACGCTACTGCGAACAAAGAAGCTGAGGGCGAGAGGACCTTATCAAAACTCAAAGGTTTACTTTTTACCTACTTTAAATCATCTAACATTACGCATTCACTTCTTCGACAATCTACAATCCACGCTTCGTATCCAATTCATTTTAATTAAAAAAAAGCGACTACCCGTCTTGTACCTGGGTCATGTTCTGCTCCTCGTACCAATGCAGCCATGAAAAGGCGATAACAACATTTTAAGCCTCGAGAGAAACTCGGAATAGTGGAATAGTGGGGTTTAGGCCAGGTTAGGGTTAGGGTTAGGCTACATCCCTTCCCTAGCTCGGTGCAATGATCAATGAAAACACCATCAGCAGTGGTCTGGGGCACTTCAGCTCGGTTTTGGCGTTTGGAAAGGGAGGCTTCTGATTGGTCCATTCAAATTTTCGCGCCAAAAGGGAGCACGCTGATTGGTGGATTTCAAAACACCGCCATTTTGAATCATTAAGGTCGGGGCATGACATCATCACGCTCGAAACCGAGCTACTTGCCTGGTTGGACCGAAGAAGTGTTCGTGGTGCGCGCCGTGCGCCCGGGACCCGTGCGCACGTACAAGGTGGAAGAGATGGACGGCAGGCCATTGGAAGGCACGTTTTACGAGCAGGAGTTGCAGAAAGTGACGGTGGACGACGACGCGCTGTTCCGCATCGAGAAAGTACTTAAACGCAGTGGAGATAAGGTCTTGGTGCATTGTGTAGCAACTAGAATACAAAAAAAGGGAATGTGTTGATTGCGTGGTTCGTTGTCAAGTGTGTATTGTTGTGTGTATGCGTTGTAATACTGTCTAAGTGTTAACTAGATGTCGTGATTATTCCTTGCAGTCCTTTCACACGTTTATTTGTAAGTATATAAGTTTGTTTCAGCGTCATTATGCATAAATTTTTTCCCTTTCTTAAGTTCGGTCGTTGGGCAGTATCTACCTTCCTAGGTTCGGTTTATAAGTTACATTGTTTTTTCCGCCGTTCTCGGCAGCCTTTTGGCATCATTTATCTCAACTCGCACCACAGTTTGTAAGTATTTGTTTCGTGTTTTCCGTTGCTCTTTTACGTCCTTTACTTTTAGAACAATTTATGTAATTTGTCTTCATTTATTTTGTTTTCAGTTGAATCGCAGTTGCCAGTGTTGATATTAAATGTAAAGCGCGTTCAAATGTGGTGTCTTCTGCAGTGAAACATGCACCTTCGACCGAACACGTTGGAAAGGGTGGCCGAGCAAGTACGACAGTTGGGTGGCCAAGAAGGACGTGCAGACTCCGGGATGAGCAAAGAATTTTTCGTGACGTTGCCCAGCGACGCCTGCAGCGCCGAATTCACCGGCAACACGGCGGCCTGGTCCAAAGTACGGTTGCTGTACCCGTTGCGTCTGAAAGGCCACTGCTGGCAAGTGGGGTTGAGCAGCCTGTCCTTGCCGGACGCCCGTGTCGATCTGTACGACTTGGTGGGCCCGAGCGAGTACCTGCTCTTCAGTCAATGGTACGCAGTGCCCGCGGATGGGTCGGATGAAATGACCAAAGTGAAGCGAGTCAAGATGGCCGATGTCGACCACCTGGAATCGGTGGTGGACGGCGAATCGTTCGTAAAAGCCATGATCGACGCGGTCGCTTGCACGAGGTAGCCCGTCGACGCCCAAGGGTACAACCTGAAGGATGCCACCGGCAAACGCTTGTACGTGACGTTTCGGTGGGAGCAGCGGGGGACCGACCGCGATCTGATCGTCGACAATACCCACACCTAGATCCACGGGCCCAGTACGCCCGTCTTGATCCTCAGTCACAAATTGGCCTACAAGATGGGTTGGCTGGCAATGACGAAAGAAGGCAAGGATGTCCTGGGCCCGCACCTGTGCATGGAGTTCCCGAACGACCAGGTGCCGACCTTGACGGGGTGGAACAGAGACTTGCTCGATAGCAAGACCCATCGGCCCATCTGGTGGTCGGTGACCAAAGATCGGTCCAGTTTCGTCTACCTCACCCTGAGCATGAACGGCAATTGGCGGTTCGAGAACCTTAACAACGCATTTCGCGCGGTGGTAGGCGACCCGACGTGGACCTTGCACATCTATTGCAATGCCGGGGGCAGCAGCATCGTGGGACGGCAATTGATGGACCTGTTGCGCGAAGTCCAGTACCGACACCGAGGGCGAGGCACGGTGTACTTCGAACCGTTGCACGTGCAGTACCATCCCGTGCACAACAACGTCATGGAAGTGTTGGAAACGCAAGTGGCCGAGATGGACGGCACGTTGGTCCGGTTCGGGCAAGGCCGCACCCTGCTGACCTTGCACTTCCGGCGGGACGTATAAAGCGCACCAGGATGCACGGGCACCAGACCATGGACGCCTTTTACGTGACCTTGCCCAGCAGCGGCGACGATGCCAGGTTCCCCGACAACACCAACGTGGCCTTCCACAACCGCATGAGCCCGCCCCTATGGTTACGAGGCGGACGGTGGCTGGTGGGGTCGGTAAGTTTGAGCGTGCCGGACGACGACGACGAGAGTTGGAAAGACGCGTTGTTGCGCGTGTATCCGCGCGGTACGCTGATCGCCTACTTCTTTTTGTTCGAAGAAGACCAGACCCGCATGACGCGTCCGAGCATCCGAGCCGACACGCACCTCGAGGACGTGGCCGACCGTTGCCACGATGGGGCGTCTTTCGTGAAAGAGGTGGTGGGTGATCTACGACGCAAGTACGGGAATAAGGTGCAAGTGGGATGGTACTGGATGGAAGGGGACGAAACCTTCTTGCCCGAGTTTCGTTGGCTCGAGCCGGACACGTTGGTGATCGACAACGCATGGGTGGTGCACGACGAGGATATCGGGTTGGCCGTGCCTCAAGATCTGATGTGACACATAGGTGGCACGGACGCCCAGGGTTGTGTGCTCGGGCCCCACTTCAATCCCGTGACCCTGGAGAAAGATTGGGCCGAGTTCACTGTGCCGGCCTGGGAGATCGTCGGCAACAGCATGATCCTGTATCAACAACACTCGTGGGAACTGAGCGGGCTGAACGACGGCTGGTTCGAGACGCTCTTCGAGCGTCACCGGCGTCAGCGGCCACACCCTCGTCGGAAGTCCCAGACGTGGTACGTACACAGCAACGTGGGTCAGAGTCGTCGCGTGGGGGTGCGGTCGACCGACATCTTGTACGGCGTGCAGACCATGGGTCGAGGCCGGACGCTCTTCGAACCCCGCCATGTGCAGTACGTGCCGGTGCATCAACTCTTCTTCAACGTGGTGGACGTGCACCTGACCGACAGTGACAGTCGGCCGGCGGCCGTGGGACGGGCAACGACGGTAGTCACCTTACACTTCAAATGGAGCGACCTATAAAAAAGAGAGAGCCGAGCAGAGCACGAAAGCCAAGCATGCGAGGAGGCAGTCTGACACGGTACACGGCCGATCACATGGGACGCAGTCTGGGGGGCATTTTGTTGTCGGGGGTCAAGACGTTGTTGAAATCGGGGTTGGACGCTTTGGGCGGCCCCCACGGCGTGGTCCGATTGGCCACCCGAATGCCTAAAAGACAAGCCCAGCAGGCCGTGAAACGGAAAGCGCAGAGCGTGGTGGGTCAAGCCAAAGAAACTGCCAAATGCCAAGCTGGTGGGTCGAGCCAAGAAAGCCGTGAAACGGAAAGCGTGAGGACTGGCGAGTGCCATGGCCAAGAAACGACGACGCGTGGCGGATCTGTTCGGTTGAAACGATGCGACCCGTGCGATCTCGACTGAGAACGCGGGTGGGCGAGTGCGGTTTGTCGATGCAGGGCGGGAGACTCCTCGGGATGTTGCCGCCCATCTTGCCGGCCCTCAAACTGGCGGGCCAACTCCACCAGAAAATCACCTGACATCGCTCGAGGTAGCGCAGGGGACGTCTTTGGAGCGGGTCCCCTGTCCTGCCGGCCTTCGAGCTGGCGGCCCGATGGCATAAAAGAAGCACACGCTGCCCATGTCGGACCATCCCTCGATGAGGCGGCGGTGTGAGTTTCAAACGACGACGATGACGGCCCTCCCTTTGCACGGGGCCTCACAGCCCGCACACACCGACGACTTTCAATTGTTCGAGGAGCCGAGAACGGACACGTCAGCGGTGGCATACCGCATGGTGGAACTGTTGCCGGTGACCAGGGGCATCAATCCGGTGGAATTCATGATGGCCGCCTTGCCCGAGTATGTGGATCTGAGTTGCAGTTACTTTCAGATGCAACTCCGTTTGAAGAAAGACGACGACGGCAACCTGGCTGACACTGACACCTTGTTTCCGACACCCAACCTGGCCCACACGTTGCTCAAGCAAATGACGGTGCACGCCAATGGCACCTTGATCAGTCCTCACGTACGCCTACAAGGCCTACTTGGAAACCTTGCTCAAATACACCAACAACGAAGGGGACACCATCTTGCAACCGCAAGGGTGGTTCAAGAGCTACCGCCACTGTCTGAAAGCGTTCAACACCTTCGATTTTCCCATCCCCTTGACGGCCAACAAGCTGGACGATGTGGCCCCTCACGCCCACTACACGGCCTTGAGCGAGAGCCAGAAAGCGGCAGTGTTGGAATCCAAAGCAGCCCAGAAACGGTACCAAGTGGGTCACACGGTCACGTTGCAATTCGTGCCGCATTCGGAGATCTTTCACCTGGGCAAACCCTTGGTGCCCAATGTGTAATTTAAGATCCGGTTTTACTTCAATGCCCCCGCCTTCTTCTTGAATGGGGTGGCCTTGAACGGCCGTTTGCAAGAAGACGACGTCAAACTGACCTTCCACGTCTGCCAGTTGCGGTTGTCGGACACGTTGTACCGGGAATTGGAAGGGGCCCGACACGATCCGCGGAAATGGCAGGTGGCCAAGTACATGGTGGTGGGCAGCGAGATCCGGGTGTTTTCGCATCTGCAGAACCAATTGGATTTCGACGAGGGCAACCTGTTCCAAGGCCGGATCCCCGACTGGCTGATCGTGGGCTTGTTGCACACCAACGCCTACAACGGGAACGTGGCCTACCATCCCTTTGCCTTCCAGAAATTCGGGTTGACGAGCATCAAACAGATCGTGCGGGGTGAAGATTACCCTTACCAGACCTTGGAATTGAACACGGGCGACACGTACAAAGATTTGGACGGGTACCATCGATTCTTGCAAGCCAGCAAAGCCTTGATGATGAGCCGATCCAGCATGATCGGCCCCGAGCAGTGGGGTGGCACGGCGGGTGCACCTTGTTCGTGTGGAACAACGTGCCCAGCGGCCAGCGAATGCCCAGCGAATGCTGAACCCGTGTCAAGACCCGTTGATGGCCCGTTGATGTACGTCCACGGGCTTGGCTCCTCTCGCAGCAAGCTACCGGACTATGGACGAGTCTCCACGACACGTGCCGATGCGTGCTACCCTTCAGGCCCTGATGCAACTCTTGCAAAAAGCCAATGCCGAGAACACCCGGTTGTGGCACGAGACGTGGCAGTGGTTGGAGGTCGATGGGCAAGTGGAATTGTGCAACGCGTGCGTGCGTCGTGTCCCGTGAGAATGGAAGAGATGATCGTCATTCCCAAGCAGGAAGTGCCCGAGTTGGTGCAGTATTACAAGGGTGCGGTGGGCGAGAATCCATCGTTGACACGTGCGGGGCGGTTGGGGGCCAAGAAACAATGCTTGTTATCCGACGCGTCGTTGTCGGCCTCCGAAGATGTGCAAAGCGTCAAACCCGTGTCCAGTGCCTTGCGACACACCACCAAACGGTTGTGGCAATTTACGGCGCCGTTGCTGCCCGCTGGGGCTGAAGGGGATGCGGGGGATGCGTCGTTCCATTTCTCTCTGTCTCATGGGGAGGGATGGAAGAAACGTTCAAAACACGGTAAACAAGTACGGCCGGTCGGCCAGCCACTGGATCCGTTCCGTCATTTCCGGCGGTAACCAGTCCTAGTAACTGCGTGCCTCTTCTTCTTCTTCCTCTTCTCCCCTTACGCGGACGCGCTTGACAGTGGGTTCGTCCACGTCCCCTCGCGCGGCAACAAGGTTTTGGGTCTCCGTCAGCTGAACGCGCGGTCTTATGCATTTCGACTCGACCAATCACGGTCTCGCTCCGGGTCTCTCTCGAAAAAACCCACCCGGAGGGGGGATAGGGGAGTATCCCCCCAACAGACCCCTCTGGCCACGTGGACTCAGGCAATGCTCCCATTGGTCGAGGCGTGTCTATAAAGCCGGAGCTCAGGCGCTCTTCGAGTCATTCTCGGTTCACTCGTCAACCCGGTGAGCCTCCAGTATGTCTTCTGAGCCCGGACCCAGTGGACTGTCTCTCCCAGAGCAATGGGCTCTCTTACAGCAGCAGCGCGAGACCTTCACGTGCGACCACGCTCCTGCCTTCTTTCAAGACGACGACCTCGAAGGCGATGCCTTGTGCAATGCGGCCCTCGACACCTGGGAAGGCCCGTGTGGTGAAAGTCCCCCCCGTGGAAAAAGTTGGAGGAGGAGGAGGTGCGGTCCGATGCGCCTTGGACCCCGTGATCGAACGTTGGTCCGCCACTATGGGCGTCTGCGAACGCGTGTTTCAAGCCCGGTTGCAGCAAGCCCACGCCTTGCGGGGCTGCCAGAACCCGGCCAACGCCATGTCCCAAGCCCTCCGGAGCACCATGGAAGATCTACTGGACCAGGAACCCCAGGTGAACGACCGCGACTACGTGTTCTTGCCCTGTTGCCCCGGTACGACCACAGTTTCACGCGAGGGCTACGTGTGGGTCGTTGGCGTCAAGATGCTCAGGCTGCCGACGTCTTCTTGGACGAGATGGGGCAAAAACTCAATTCGGGGCAACAGTTCGAGTCCAACAAGCCCTTCGAGTTGGAATTCGTTCACGTGCGGTACGGACCGCAAGGCCAAGGCCGATCCAAGCGCGGTCGACCGGGGCACAAGGCGACCGTCAAGTTCCAGCTGGGCAAGAAATGCATCGTCCCGATGCCGCGGGACGACGACGGACTGTTTTGCACGCAGACCCTCATGACCGCGCGAGAGCTCCACCTGGCCGGCCCCAACATCGCCGAGAGGCACAAGTGGGTCTAGAAAGACCGCTGTCAACGGCGACGGGACGAAGCAGCCCTCCGACTCTTGGAGGAAGTCGACTTGGGGCCCGGACCCTGCGGACTCCAGGAACTCACCCATCTGGCCCTGGTGCCCAGTCTGCTCGAGTATCGCCTCGTGGTCATGGACGACAACCGTCAATACACATGCTTTGCCTTCGGGGGTGGGGAAACCCTCTTGGCCCTGCTGCTCGAAAGACGAGCATAACGACACTTTGACTACGTTGCCAGAGTTTTTTGACAACAGATATTTCTGTGGACGGTACCTCCAACCTTACAACACGGACGGAGCGCATCGATGCTCGGCGAGACGCGGCCTTCACTGTCCCGGGTGCCAGCAGGACACGTGCGAGGACTTTTACGAAGCCTACCAGACTCAACGCTTGGCCCACCTGCACCAACGTTCCAACCGTGCGTGTGCCAAGTCTGGTGGAAATGCAGAACGTGCCATCTTGCGCACGATCAAAGAACAGCAGAAACACTGCTCTGGCTGGAACCAGTGCCCATTGTGCCACCAAGACGTGGAGATGGCCACATATCGCTGCTTCATGCAGGTCCCGCCCGACCCCGACGAGGTGGAAGAAAAGGCCCGCCTGGCCCAAGGTCCCAAATGGCAGCAGCGGGCACGACGCCAGGGTGGGGAGGCCCGTTTGGGACGCCTGACTTTGCGCGCCAACGACGCCCTGGACGACGATGACGATGACGGAGGACGAAACCCGGCACGTCACGGCCCTGGCCCACAATTTTCGAAGCTACGACTCGTACTTCGTGGTGAAATGTCGCAAACAGATGTTCGAGCAGACGCGCACGGGGGGCAAGTTGTTGCAGCTGACGTACAAGTCGGGGTACGTCCGATTCATCGACTCGTTGTCCTTCTTCGTCATGAAGTTGTCGGCCTTCCCCAAGACCTTCGGCATGGATCCCGCCCAATTCAAGAAGGGGTATTTTCCACACTTGTTTAATACCCTGGACCATGCCGACTATGTGGGCGACATGCCAGAGGCCGAAGCGTACGTCCCCGAAAAAATGACGGTGGAGGAGAAGCGCGACTTTGAGGCGTGGTACGCGGAGCAAGTGGCGGCCGGGATGCAGTTCGACCTGCAGCACGACCTGTTGGAGTACTGCATCTCTGATGTGCGTCTGCTCAAGGAGTGGTGCTTGGTGTTCCGACGTGACTTTAAGGCCCTCACACGCTTCGGTCCCTTCGAGAGGATGACCATCGCCGGGGCATGCCTGCACGACCTACGCCTGAACCGCATGGAGCCCGAAACCATCGCCTCCGAACCCTTGCACGGCTGGCGCTTGGCACCCAAACACTCCCAAGTGTCCATGGAGTGGTTGACCTGGGTAGAACAGCAGTTGCGCCAGGCCACCTGGGTCGGTTTGATAGAGGAACAACGGCAAGAGCACGAGGAACGGTTCTTGAACGAGGGGACGAATACTGACCATCCTCTTCACCGCGTCGACCGGATCCGACACGCCCGCAACCAGGGTGAGTACCGGATCCCGGGCACGAACTGGATGGTGGACGAGTACGACCCGGACACGAACACCGTCCTCAAGGTTTTGGGGTGCTTCTGGCACGGGTGTCCCACCTGTTACCCGCAGCGGGCCGAGACCTTCCGTCGTTTGGACGATCGCTCCATGGACGACGTGTACCGCCTCACCATGGAGCGGTTAGAGGACTTGCGTCACCCAGGGTACCACGTCAAGGTCGTGTGGGAATGCGAGTGGTGGAACCGCAAAGCAGCCGACCCAGGCCT
This sequence comes from Astreopora myriophthalma, assembly GCA_014634185.1. Taxonomy (NCBI): domain Eukaryota; kingdom Metazoa; phylum Cnidaria; class Anthozoa; order Scleractinia; family Acroporidae; genus Astreopora; species Astreopora myriophthalma. Next base: position 177,621 of record BLFK01000531.1, read on the forward strand.
TCAGGCATACGTGGACGATGCCACCCTGCTGCAGCCCCTCCAGCCCTGGGAGGCTTTCTTCGGGGGACTTACCAATGCAGCTTGGCTGTATTACCTCGTCGACACCCAATGCGGGGAGGAGATCCGGTACGTGGATTACACCAGCCTGTACCCGTGGGTGAACAAGTACGGTCGGTACCCCGTCGGGCATCCTACGTTCATCTACGAACCGGGGACGACGGACCTGTCGTCGTACTTTGGGTTGGCGTACTATACGATCCTGCTGCCGGAAACGTTGTTCCATCCCGTCCTGCCTTACCGCTGCGGTGGCAAACTCACGTTTCCGCTGTGCCGGACGTGCGTGGAATGGGACTTGGACAAGCCGCTGCACGAGACGCCCCTCGGTTGCCATCATGCGGACGAGGAGCGGGCGCTGAGGGGAAAATGGTGCATCTTGGAGATCCTGAAAGCGGTGGAGATGGCTTACGTCGTCCAGCACGTGCACAAGATGAGTCTATTCTCCCCACCCCTCTCTCCCTTTTTGGGGACGTTCCCTCATCTTCTCTTCTCGTCTTGTGGGTTTCAGATCTGCCATTTTGACGAGACGCGAGTCAGGTTGTTTGCGGACTACGTCAACACCTGGCTCAAAGTCGGAAGCATAGGGGTGGCCGCCCGGGTGCGACATGGAGGCCCAACGTCAAGCCTACGTCGAGAACTTTGCCCGACACGAGGGGATCCAGTTGGACCCGGCCAAGATCGCCAAGAACCAGGGTCAACGGTCTTTGGCCAAACTCATGCTCAATAGCATGTGGGGGAAATTCAGACAGCGGGACAACTTGATGCAAGTCAAGGAGTTCGTCGACCCGCAGACCTTCTGCTTGTTCATGGACAGCGACCAGCACGACATCCGCTACATCGGCTGTCTGGACGAACACCAGGACCATTGTGCCAGCCTCAACGTCAACACCAACGTCTTCGTGGCGGCCTTCACCACCTGTTGGGCCCGCTTGCAGTTGTACGAGGCCCTGGAACTGTTAGGGGACCGGGTCCTCTATTACGACACGGACTCGGTCATTTACGTGAATCGTCCGGACCAACCCGACGTCACCCTCGGCACCCATCTCGGGGAGTTCACCGATGAACTGGAACCCACCCAGCACATCGTGGAGTTCTGCTCGGGGGCACCTAAAAATTACGGGTACGTGTGCAACGACGGCAAGACCACGTGCAAAGTCAAGGGGCAAAACCTCAACGCCGAATGGTTTGCCCAACTGAACTACGACGCGTTGCGCGAATTCACCATGGCCGGGCTCCACTGTTCCGAGGCCGCCGCGCGCAAGAAACGGATTCACGAAGGACGCAAGATCGTGCGGGACCCCAAGACCTACACCCTGCGCACACGGCCTGCGCACAAAGACTATCGCATGGTCTTCACCAAGCGCGTCTTGGATCCGGTCACCTGAGATGGATCCTAATCCTTCAAAAAAGCTGGAGAATTTTTGGAAAATTTCCTCGTCACTTAAGCCAAATATTGTGCATCGCGTTGTCTATTGTTTGTCTAGTGATTGGGTAAGCTTGCCGACATTATGAAAAATGACAAAGTTGATGTTCTTGCAGCTTTCGGACCCTAGGAGGGATTTTACATGTTTCACGACCTGAAACTCTAGCACGTGTGTGGTGCTTTGATAGCAACACCGCAAATAACATTCGCCAAGGACTGGAAGGTTGTGTCCCCCGTAAGCTGTGAGCTTCGCCTTGCTTGTCAGCAATGCTGACTATGTCGTTTGGGAACAATGCGTTTGAAATCGCTCAAAGTGAGAATGTTGATATCTGCACCAGTGTCTAGCTTTGTTCTTACAGTTTTGTCATTTACTAGCAGATCTGCATACGCTTTCTCCACTAGATTCGCAAGAGTCAATTAGCATGTCAACTCCGTGATCAGACTCTGAGCAGTCACTGTTTTGTAAATCCTGTACTCTCCTGGATCTGCAAAATTCTTGAAGATGGCTTATCTTGCGACAAGAGTTACAACTTTTTTTGTAAGCGAAGCATGATCGTGGTGGGTTTACTCTGCCGAAGTTGCCACAGTTCTTGCTTTGTCCGCTATCGCCGCGGGACGGGCCTTGCTGTTGTTGTTTTTTTACCCTTTGGTCACAAGTGCTGTTTCTGGTTCTTGTTCTGCTTTAAGGCTCCTATCTTGGTTGAATGATCTTCGCGAATGGCTTTGATTTGTTCTTTGGAGTTCTCAGTAGCTGTACAAATGTCTATGGCTTTTTGTAGAGTCAAATCCGCTTCGCGCAGAAGGCGTTGCCGTACACACTGATCACGAATACCGCATACAATATCAAACTTTCTTCTAACGTTTGGAACTCACATGCAGAAGCTAGTGTGTGCAATACGGTAACATATTGATCAATTTTCTCGCCATCCTCCTGATTTCGAGTGTTAAATTTGTGCCTCTTGTAAGATACATTTTTTCTAGGGTTACAGAACCCCCTGAACGCTTCGAGTAATTCCTTTGTCGTCCTTGTCCATTGCCGCTGTCCGCTTGAGTTAGTGGTGGTTTCTGGATTCGTAAATTGTAAAGTTTTATGTATCTCACGACCTGGTTCTCCTACACGTAAGAGAAGGTAGGAGCACTTCTCCTCATCGATTTTCTCTTTTAATTCAGTTTTCTCAAAGAGCCTCCGATGTTTTTCAAAACGGCGCCAATTGTTGCTTACGTTTCCATCTTCGAAGGATGGTGGTTTGGGCGCTGCCCACTATAGTCCGACCATGAGTCGCCTAGTTCACTTTTGACACCATGTTATAAGCTCTTGATCAGGTCTTTCACGCGTAACGCATCTCAACTATTCATCATCGAACTTGGAGTAATCACAGTATGGTGGTAAATTGATATGCTTGTTATACAATACTTGATTGTTATATTATACCAAGAGAAGATAATGGGACAGAGAGGGAGTCTTATGGCGTTTGCCGGGATATGTGAATAACACTAAAGTTATTTATGGACACCGGAAGTCGGTTTGCAGAGAAGTCCGCAAACCCTTATTCTGCCTTATTTAAAATTGTAAAATCATCAAATGATTCAGATTTATGCTTATTGAAGCAGAAATGTGGTGTATGATCCAAAACATACCGCATTAAAGGCACGAGAGCCATAAATCAGTTTTTGCGGACGTCTCGGGAAACAGACTTTGTCACTAAAAATAACTTTACTGAAATTCACATATCCCAAAGGCTAGTCCGGGTGTTTCCCTCTCTGTCCCATTATCTTCTCTTGATTATACTTGTCAACTGAGATAACACATATATGACAGTCGGCTTGTCTAGCATTCTGAAAACATGTCCAGCCCAAGTGGCTTGGGCTTTCTCCAGAGGCCAGCTCTTTCCTGGACTTCGTGTCGGGGACTTTGTCCTGCCACCTGATGTGTAGAAGTCTGCGGAGACAGCTCAGTTGGAACTGGTTGAGCTGTTTGGCGTGTCTGCTGTAGACAGTCCTGGTATTCGGCTGTATTCGGATGCTAGAAGATGACGGGATGAAACATTTTCATGACGCATGCGTCGCCTTGAAAACTCAACCAGATTTGCATGATCACCCGATTATTTTTGGATCTTTTGTTTTAAAAATGCTACTGCTTCCTTAATTGCTAGAGCTAAAATAAACCTTCATTTTGACCCCCCCCCCAATCACTTGTTATCGTTTGCGTGACTGTGGTATACTGCGGTAAACAAACTAATCCCGCTAAAGGGGGCTGGAATCTTCCTTATACAGTAGGCACTTCAGCCCGTTTAAATGCAAGGCCGGCCCGTTGTTCCGGATAGCTCGCCTCCATACTGAAGAGGCCCTGATAAGAAAAAAGCGCTTGCGCTCTCCGAGTTCTCTCGAGGCTTAAATGTTGTCGCCTTTTCATGGCTGCATTGGTGCGAGGAGCAGAACGTGCCAGGGCACAAGCTAGTCGTTTTTATTAAAATGAATTGGACATGAAGGGTGGATTGTAGATTGTCGATGAAGTGAAGAAATAATCCTCGTACTTACATAGGCAATTTAAGCAATTTCCATCAAAGAATAAAAAAAATTCAAGGCTTTAAGGGGACTTGGTATCAAAATGATTATCTGTGTAACTCTATAATATTGAGTGCTACATTTTGCCAAATAACTCAAGTACAGGATATCGCACAGGCCTCACAGACTTCATGTTCGCACAGGCCCCACAGATTTCATAGGTAATTCTTTATTCTATCTATATCTATATCTCAATTTCTTGACCGGCCTAGTTTTTGAATAGTAAGCGATTTAAGTTATTTAGGGTCAATAAGGCGCTTCTTAACCTTCAAGCTGACACTATGCTACCGCCTCACGATGATGCACCTGCACTGGCACATGAAATGGGTGAATACTTTGTTCATAAGATCTCAACCATCACGAGTAAACTCGACACCCATTTCCCCTCAAGTTTTACGCCTTCTCCTATGCCTACCAAACGTTATACTGGCACCGTCCTATCTCAGTCTGACTGTTTTTCCGATGACGACATAAAAGATCTCAGTGCTTCTTGCAATAAGAACTGTTATTATACAATGCTGATGCTATCTCAATTTTGATTGGCTAAAAGCACCCCGCTAATTCTAGATGGCGCTGTGTCATCGCGTCACATCTACAGACACTGGCATTTATGCATGTAGGTATGACGCGTTTTTGCAGACAATGGTTTTCGTTCTGTGAAATGTCTCAACGCTTCTACATTTATAATTGTATAATAAAACAATTATTGGATTCGGTTTTCGCATGATAGCGAGAATTATCAAGGCCTTGGTTTGTGTTATCCGCCTCAGCCTTCGGCTTCGGCAGAAAACACAAACCTCGGCCTTGATAATTCTCGCTATCATGCTCAACCTCAACCAATAATTGCTTATTGTCCGCTAGACCCTGTACCGTCTGCGCTTCTGCCTGCTTGTGTTGACACCTTGTTGCCTATAATCACAAAGATGGTCAACCTTTCATTACAATCAGGTAAACTTCAGGACTTCAACGGGTTTGAACCCGTTCATTCATTCATCACGGGAACATTTGAACCCACAAAAGACCAGCTCCCAACATCATTCAGTGGGATAGTCAATTGATTTCATATCCGCAGTTCAATATATGATTCATTTGTTCCGTTCATTCATTCATAACAGTAACATTTGAACCTACAAATGATCATCTCCCAATATCAGTGACTTAATTCATAGCTCAGTTGGTTAAAGCGTCGCACTGGCATCGCGAGGTAACGGGTTCAAACCCCGTTAAAGTCCTGAATTTTCTCAGGCCTCTCTATGCAATTGCTAAAATTGCGTCCATAACTGCGAGATCATAGCTTCATTTGAACTAACCATTTGTTTTTGAAGAAAAGTACTGCAATGTTGAACAATTCCACAAGTCTGCATTGGATACCTCGTGTAAATAGCCAAGTATGCACATACTGCTGAGTTGGCTATTTAAAAATAGACTAAGAGTTCAAGTCTTCCGAGAGTCAATAGATAATCAACAAGGCACGTGCCGAGTTGACTATTTGACTCAGAAAACAAAAATGAGTACCAGTCAGGTCTAGCTGTTTTAGTAGAAATCCACTAAAACACTATGCCAGGCCACTTATATCGGTGAGACCGGCCGGCAGGAACTTAACCACGCGACTAAACGAAGACAAACGAGCTACTTAAAAAGGTGTCCTCAACAACAACATCGCCGAACACCACTTGAAAACAAGCCACGCTATCGACTGGGACTCTGCTACGTGCGTTACCAACGAATAACACTCGAAAGCTGGTTTTATTAACTTAGAACAAACTACCCTAAATCGCTGCCAACCTCTTCCCGCACCTTACCAACGATTACTCAACCGAAAACATTAGGTCATTATGCATGTTTATTATACAACTCACACCCTATAACCAAACAATCACCGCTCACGTCTTCACAGTCAATCGCATCACGGGTTTACTAATGGCTACTCCATCCATTGACCAATCGAATCGCTCACAGGGTTTTTGAAGTTTCGACTGACTAAAATCTATCACTTGACTCTGAAGATGGCTTCCACACAGGTTGTCCAAACGTCAGTCAACAACAACCGTCCTTCTCAGGACTCCAGTCACCCAGATGATCACTTTCAATCGAGGTGTTAATTCGTGTGTTCGTTTTGGTATTGCTTCACTTTGCTCAAACCTTGCAGCACTGGCCATTGTGAAGGAAAGCCAAAGGGGGTGTTTCTGATGTCACTGTATACATGTGGAATGTTGAAATTTACCAATAAAAACTGCGCCCCCACCCCACACACACACACAAAAGATATATTTTGAAACAGTATGTTGCAAAGTTTGACAGAAAACGGATAGAAATCGCCGCCATATGTGTGTGTGGCAAACATTTCCCGGCTGTAAATCGGTACTCTTTTAGAATGAATATCTTCTTCAATATGCTCACTCAGTTGCAATCATATAAGCTACGTTTTATTTTCCAAATGCTAAATCCCGTAATAATTATCTGTCTATTTTAATACATGACTTGCCTGAAGATTACACATTGCACAGAGAACCACCATACTACTGCAAGCGGAAAGACCCAGGGAATGAGTCTGCCTTGGCGTAAGAACTTGCCGATTTTCCCTTCGTTTTCTTCAGTGTTTTTCGTTTCCATCAATCAACGAGTTTCGCAGGGTCTTATCGAGGTTTACCGGGTTCAGTATGTATGGCTGCATTATGTTTGCGGCGTTGCTATGAAACTAACCTTAGGCATCCCCAGGGTCCCGGTCCTTGCTGGAGGGATGAAGAGGGGACTCTGGGGACGAGGTTAAGGTCAGACGCTCTCCCGCGCGCGTGACAGGACAAAAAAGGCTAATAAACTAATGCTGAACTAAGTGGGCCTCCCCCACAACTAACTGTAGCTAGATTTCAGCGTAAGGAAATACATCTCTTACACTGCTGTGGGAATCACATCTACAATCCATTTTCGGGCATATTTGGAAAAATTCCGCGTGCATGCTCGAGCTCCTAACAGGAATGATGAGTCTACTTTTAGAATACTAGTTCCCGCAAAAAATGTCTCCGAAAAAAACATTGCAGAAGCGGTCACGCGTGACACAGCTTCTCCTGACTGGTTATGGTGGCGGCCCTTTGTTTGTTTTCGCGCGCAAAGTGTATCTGAAAGTAAGTGCATCTGTTGCTGTGCTGGGTCAAGACCGTTTTCTAAATTGATAGAGAAACAATCTTACGTAATTCACTCTTTGATTACATTGCGACATATAGAATATCGTCGAGAGTTAGGAGAAAAATGAGCCGAGAGAACTAACTTGTAACTAGCTACCGCCAATGATGCTTATTTAACTGGAAGTATTTATTGCTACAAAAATTAGACCGTAGTATTAAAGGGAAAGAAAAGGAAAAGGACAAACAGACAATAATTTTCCCATAAATATAAATGGTGGCTTCAGATATGCTGCAAATTTTCAGGCTCACATCATTTAAGCAAACGTTCTTACGGACATAAGCCGAATGGGTCACAAATCAGAAGGATTTGTACCCTCTGTTAAATTCTGTATTTTAATGTTTTACGAGCACGATGTTACAGGATTAAAACAGAAACCGAACATACATACAAGATGGTTCCCTCGTCTCCACAACACTACCACTCGAGCACGCATGGCATTGTGGGATGTCCAACACATAAGCTTCCGGTTAACTCAAACATCCGGTTTTGATACATTACACCCTCCAGTCCCGCGCAATGACCTAAATTACAGACGAATCCTTGTACGAAGGAAATGACATATGTTGAGCCTGGTAAATAGTGAAAATGATATTTTTCTAGAAAGTGATGTATTTTTATAAGATTTCAAATCGCAGTAATGCTTCTCAGTTCAAGGTTTATCGCGAAAGGTACCAAGTCAGCCAAGTGCTAAATTGACCATAAAACTCTATTACAATAAATGATCAAAAGTTTGGTAGAAAAAGTAAGAGTGACTGCGGTGCATGCCCTTAACAATCTCCTTTGCTGCTTAGGGTGCGTTGGGTGAAAAGAAGATAACAAAGAAAGAAACAAAGAAAACGTCCTTCACAGGTCACAGGTAGAGGTCATTGTTTTACCCATACTGAAACAACCTGAACCCTGATTCTAAGTATAAAGAAGCTTCCAAAGGAGATCTTAAAGGCTTGTTTCAGTATTGGTAAAACAATGAACTGCGCACGTTAGGCGGACCTATAGCGGAAAAAAATAAACAATTATTCTGGGACCTCTTGGAACAAAATATTGAAACAAAATTCTTATCAAATATCAAATGTAACAAATTCGGAAGATACGTTCGATAATACCAAGTGCCATTCCTGTCAATGTTTGCTGCACAGCTTTTTTTTCAAGTCCCAATTTGAACGAATTAAATTTTACTCAGTTTTGGAGCTGCCAAACTTGTTCCCAGGACTTTTCCCTTTGCTTTAGAGAAAGGTCCTGGGAACCACATCCTTTGAAAGTGATAGAGGAGCACCGCACCGCCGCCACTTTTAACTGAGTTTTATCTCCCTAAACACTGGAATTGAAAGTGTTACCCTTAAGTACAGTGTTCAACAATTTCTTCTCCCAGCCTTGCTTCTTTTTGTGCTTCTCAAAATCCAGCAAATTCTTGTCTCTCAAAGCGGCTGGCAGTTGACTTTTCTGTAACTTGTCGATCGTTACAAGTACCAGGGATGAATCTCCCGTGTCTGCCCGCCTCTGGACAGCCATGTGTAGCTCTTCCCGGCAGAAGTTGCTGGCGAGGTAGTTGTTTGACAAAACAATCAGCACTTGGCGGCTGTTATACACGCTGTCCGCCATATTTTGGACAATGGGCCTTCCCAGCTCAAAGTCCCGGCTGTGGATGCTGTACAAAATGGAGTGCTTTTCAAGAAGAGAGATCAGATTTTCACTGACCCAGCCGAAATCTTTTGAGCTGTAACTGATAAACAATATGTCTTTCTCGACTCCTTCCACGCCACCTGAATTGCGAAACACATTCCACAATTAGTAATGGTAATAGGACTGAGTGGAATACAATTCAGGAGTAATCGGGCGAGTAATAACAAATTTGAATTGAAAATTAAGAGCACTATTACTCCCTGAATTGTATGGCACGAAGTGCTGCTAGCAATCTATTTATTTACTTATTTGCAATTCGCCATATTACATAGACTAACAATAATTACAGAACTTTTAAAATACAACGCATAAATATTAAATGGAGAGGAAACCTGAAAGAAACCTTGAGGCTTATACAGAATCAGGATTCCTCAAAACAAAAGCCATAAAATAGATTAAACTAGAGCAACAATGTGAACAGGCGTAACAATAAGATAAAACAACAATGAAAGTAATACTTACTTATAAGGAATTCTTTAAGTCTTTTTTTAAAAAACGAAAGGGAAGAAGAGCAAGCAATCTCGGGAGTAAGCGAGTTAAAAAACTTTGGGCCTTGACAGAAAACAGAAAACTTCCTGACATTGGTTCTACGTAGAGGTAAATGAAAACAGCAAGCATTTCTGGTATTATAGCTATGAATCTGGTTGTTTCTTGGAAAGTTATGAAATTTAGTCGGTAGCGCAGAGTTTATGAACGAGAACATGAATACACCAAGTTGGAATGAGTGGATGTCGTGACATTTCAGAAGCTTATGTTTCTTAAAAATGAGATCAGTATGAGCATCATACCTAGACTTGTTAATTATTCTTAGTGCACGCTTCTGTAAAATAACTAATCTTTGAAGGTTTGATTGATAAGTGGCCCCCCAAACTAGATTACAGTAGGACAAATAAGGAATTATTAGTGAATTATACAATGTGCGCAGGGAGTCTCCAGACAAATAAATTTGGAAATTTGACCAGCCAGAAAAGAGATATGAGGTTTCCTTCCTTCCTTTAAGATTGTCATCTAAAAGGACCGGCCCAAGGAACATAGTTGTAGAGATGCGAGTGATCGGCTCTTTATTGATAATCACTTGATAATCATCTGAATTTTGTTTTTTCTGCCAAGACTTAAAAATCATGAAGTAAGTCTTAGATGTATTAATCGGAACTGTAACAAAATTCGAGAAGAATACACAGTGTCATTAACTGATACTTTAAATTGTTCAACTTTTTAGTCGTTTAGACCTGGGGCACTAAAAAAAAAAAAAAAAAAAAACCAGCGCGCGCTTGATGACGCGTACTGTCTAATTGCTCAGGTATGACGCGTACATTTATCCAAAGCAATTACAAACTGTCCGATTGACGTGATTCCCTAGTATTGCACTGCGCATCCTGTTCTGCGCATAACACATAACACACATAACACTATTTTTTGTCAATGACGAAGTTAACCATTAAACTCTGTCAACCACAATAATTATTGTAGCCTTGCAGTAATACCTTTTGTACTGAAGATTAAGAAAACAGTGAATAAATAGAACGATGAAAAAAAAAACGATAAAACAAAACAACACAAAAAAAGAAGAACAAAACCAAAACAAAACAAAAAACAAAACAAAACAAAACAAAACAAAATACACGGGTGAAACTTTATACTGAAAAGATGTAAATTTCCACCGTAAACTTATCTTCCTCAGGGTATGGCGTTACGTTACGGACAAAATCTTCAAAGCGCGTTCACACAATATTGAACGCGCACAAATAAAGCGAAACTCATTCATTTTATATCAAAACAGTAAAAAAGAAATCGAACCGTACAAAAATAAATCGAACCCCATATATATAAATCGAACTTCCACAAATATCAATCGAGCCGTACAAATAAATCGAACTTACACAAATATCAATCGAACCGTACAAATATCAATCGAACCACATACATATAAATGGAACGTACCGTACAAAAATATATAAATCGAACTTTCAAAAGCTGGTCAGCGGTTAGCAACAATGGACAATTAAGGACCGGGAATTCCACAAACAGCTTTGCGCGGGAATTCTGCCATTTTTTTTGCAGTCTGGACATCATGGCGGAAAGGCCTGCCGATAATATTACTAACATAGTTAGGAGACTCGTGGGGGCGATTAGCAAACTAAATTTAATTCTCAGGTTCACATGCAAAATTTATCAAACAAATTTCGTCCAGGGAGGTACTCTCTGTCAGTAAATGATTCTGTTAAGCTAGTGACCCCAAACTCGTTCGTCCGCCTCCGCAAAGTTCTTTCGGAAACACGAAGGTTTCTTGCTATGGCAGCCCAGCGAAATCCAGCTCCATTACGAAGTACTTCCAACAAATCTTCTGAAATACCGAGCCTCGGGCAGCATGGAATACCTGATCTCACAACACCCACTCTGGCGGTTGAAAGTTGTGCTTACCCCTCTGCGTGCAAAGCGAAATAAGAGAAGTCCTCGCAATGTTGCCTTTGTTGAATGACTGGTTACTCTTTCCGGCGTTCTACTAACGTTACTACGTTCTACGTTCTGCTTTGGTCCAGGCAACATGCTATCATTAAGGCTGAGTCCTCCATATCTTGCAGCTGAGTCATACACTATCCTCACTGTGGCTGGGATCCTGGCACTCCTTCGGTTCTCCTGGAGCACGTCCGACGATTGTCCATCCCAGCGGTGTCTTCACACCCACAGGCTCCCCTGGTTTCCCCAAGCGGTGTTCAATCCTCGTAATAATCACTTCCAATGAGTATGTCAACGTCTCCGTGCGCAACTGGCTTCATAATCTCGAGATCACAAAGATGGCTAAGTTCTTTTCCGCTGTTACACCAGTCTACTGCTTTCATCTCAAATATGTTTGGGGTGGTCCACAAACGAACCTCCCTCTTAGTGCGACCATCAATACTCTCTATTTGCACAGTCACTCTTTTACTCTCTGTTACCAATGAATTCGCTCCAAAGACTGACACACGAAGTGGTCGACGTTCAGCTTCCAGACCAAGCGTGTCTGCTATTTCCTCTCTTAAGTACAAAGACCCAGAACCTCCGTCCAGGAAGGCATTTGCTTTAATCTTAATTCCATTTCTTCCTTCCAGCAGTACAGGTACCATCTGCAAGGCAACCCTGCCAGGGCGTGGCCCGCTTAGGTGTTTCTCAACCGCTCCACAAGTTGCATAGGTTGTGGGCATTCCGTTTGTTGGTGTGTCGTCTACAGCAGCTTTAGAGGGTTGGAAGGTCTCATATGATTGGGTCAAACTTGGTGTTTCTAGGGCTGTGTGGAGCTGTGGATGATGCCTCCGTTTACACCCTTCCACTGGACATGTCCCTTTCAGCGAAGAACGTCCAATCTTATGATTCTTTTTAAGGCATCGAAAGCATAAACTGAATTTCTTCGCTAAATCCCATCTCTCATTCACAGTTGCTTTCTTCCAAGTTTCACACAAAGTCACTCCATGCTCTCCCTTACAAATGAAACATTGAAGTAGTGAATGCGTTATTCGATACATCATTCTGTTTCCTAAACCACTTTGATCTACTCAGATTTAATTTCTGGGACCTCCCACTATTTCGTTTGGGGGTTTCTGTCGTAGTGGCACAACCAATTGCCGTCTCTTTGATTCGGACTTCTGTTTCCAGCCACTTATCGAGATCTGTGAGGTCCATATCCTTGGGCTGTAGCTCCAGCTTTCGTCTGCTCTACCTTTCAACAATTGGAGGGGGCAGTCTACTGATGACTTGCTGCATATTGGATGCTGCTTTCAAGTCTGCTCCATGACCATAAGATTTCAGTGTTCTTACAATGTTATGCAAGTTGTCAACAAATGACCTCAGACTTGAGACACTTCCATCCTTAAGGGCCGGCATCTCCAGAAGCTTGTTAATCAAGGATTTCGAAATAAGTACTGCGTTTCCGAACCGGTCAGTCAACTCCTTGATAGCCTCATCGTACATTACCCCATCAAAAAACATTCCTGCAATGGCTTTCTCTGCTGTTCCTTTAAGTGATGCTTTCAGATAGAGCATCTTTTGTGTTTTGGACAGTTGTTGATCGTGTACCAATGCTTTGAACATTCCAAATCAGTTTGGCCAATCACAAGGGTCTCCGTCAAACACAGGTAAATTGAGTTTGGGAAGTGAAGATACCAATGCTGGACTTGGGAAGCACAACCGTGATGCACCCTCAGCCATTTCTTTGTCTCCCTTTTGTTTAGGAGGGTCAGCTTTTTGTTCCGGGTCACCTGGTTCCCCTTTAGGTTCCACTTTTACCAGCCATTCACTTACTTTCTGTGTTGTGAACACATCATCTGCTTCGGACGGTTTTTCATCCTTGATTTGGAGTCTTGGCTTAACCGTCACCTTGTCTCTTGTTTCCTGTGCTACTGAGGTATCGTCCTCAAAGTCTTTCATACGTTCAACGATATCGTCTTCATCAGCCTCTTCCTTGAGAAGTAACGCCTCCTTCTCCTTCCTATCAGCTTCCTGTTCTGCTTCCTTGATCACCAGCTGCGCAATTTCAGCTTCCAGTTGAGCTTTCCCCTTCAGTTGCTCCACTTTCAGTTTTGCTAGATCTGCTTCCCTTGCAGCCATTTTTGCACGATTTCTGGATGAGCACGAAGTTGTCTTGCTTATTTTACTACTACTCTTCTTACTACTCTGGTCACCAACACAAGAGACTGAAGGAATTTCGGTAGGATCTACCTTTTTGGGCCTTTTGACTTCCACACAAACACTGAAATCAGATCCACTGCTATCTATTTTGTGTTCTTGATACTCAACAGCCTTACAAATAAGTTCCTCTACAATTGCTTGAGATTCTAACAACCACGTGTCTGCATCCTGCAGTTCCTGGTCATCACTGCACAGCCAAAATTTTTTGTGGTTCTCAATCAACTGATCCCATGCTCGATTGAGTTGTGTAAGTGCAAGCTCAATTAACTTACGGTTTTTCCGTTCCTCCATGTACACTTTTACGGCATTTATCTTCTTTGTCAGATTAGATCTCATCGTTTTCCTCCTGTTCTTTACTGTTTGGAGGCTGTTTTGACCGGGAACGTTGATGTAATCGCTCAAGTGCCTTGGCAAATTCCGTTCACGTGTTGCGAGTGGCTCCACTGACAATTCCTCCGGCGATTTCGGTGACTTCTCGGCCATATTTCGTCTCTATACTACTACAATCCAATGACGATCCTATTTACCGTAACCCGACTCTCGAAGGACCACTATGGTTACTAACTATTTTCAAGGCGTGGCAAAAACATACCAAACACACCTACGCCATGTTTTCTTGTCTTCTCATTTTCCTTTGTCCCAGTCCCCCTTCCAGGGCGGTTGCGCCTGGGGGTTTCAAAACAATCGTCTCACCATTCCTCCCCCCTCGAAGAGCGGGTCCGGGTTCCCGCCTCTTCTCTCTTTATTGCATCTTCTCTGGATTGGCTGTAACATTCAATGGGCACAGACGGGTTATTGGGCGGATAAACTTGTGTCCTCTGGTGGTCACTTGGACAACACGTACTTGTCCATCTTGTCCTGGGAATACTTCGTCAACTCGTCCCAGGTGCCATTGACCGCGCGGTGCATTCTGGTCAACAACCAGTGCAACAACTCCAACTTGTAAGTTGTTCTTCGCCTCTCTAAACTTCTTCCGAGTGTTAATTTCATCAAGTCCTCGATCAGTCTCCATCGGTTCCTGGGGTTAAATGCCACTTGATCAGTCACTTGAGGTGCTAGTTGTCCTCCCAATTGGTCGACCAATAAATGACTCGGCGTCAACACCGGTTCGTCTCGGGGGCATGTGCCTTCATAGGTAAGTGGCCTCGAGTTCACCAGAGCTTCAACTTCTTTGATGGCGAAAAAAAAAAGTGAGCAGGCACGTTCATGCCATCCAATCAAGTGACAGCGACTGTCAACTTATCATTATGCCACGTTTTTTCGCCTAGAGGAAATCGCGTGCAACCGCGACACAAACACTTTTCCCGGGAATTTTAAGACCTAACGATAGCCTTGTGTACTATTGTACTGGTGATCCGTACCATAAACAGACATAAACATAAACATAAAAATAAACATACAAACATAAACATAAACATAAACTTAAACAGATGGACGCTCCTACGTGCTTATGTCTCTGAATTGACACTCTGAATAAATCATTTCCAACTTACGTTTCACCCTTTTGTACGTCCTCTTTTTCTTGACCCACCAAATAACGCCCAACAGGAGAAGTACAAAGACTCCAAGAGCTGAGATGATAATAACGGGCAGCATCCACTTTCTGCTACCGTAGGAGTCTTCTGCGGAAACGCTATGTGATTTTTCTTTTGGAAAAAAATAATAAATAATTAAATAAATAACTGGTCTGAAGTCGGCATAACAGAGTCTTGCGAAATTGAACACGCCTAATGAAAGGTAAGGTGTCTATTTCTTGTCAAAACAAAGTTATGCATGTGATACCTCCCGATTTTTCATCGGAAGAGAAGCTGAATGCGGATTTGTTTCACTAAAAGCGACAAAATGGGCTTTTACCATCTTTTCATTTCCTTCAGCTTTAACATACGGGCAGCGGGGATCGCGTTGACAGCTAAAATTGCTTGGCGTTATAAGCAGGATTTAAATTAGGGCTTGGTCTAAATTTTGGTCAACTCCGTCTTCTCCCCAGTTTTAACCTAAGACAGTAAAACTCCCGCGACAGGACAATGATATCCGAAATTGCGGAAAGTAAGTCCAACCCGGGGCATCCCAATTCACGCAATTGGCTTCTAAGTCGTTATAAGTTTCTGACCCAGTTCGCAAAAGACACGAAAGTGTTAGCCTCCTTCTTTTGGCTCGTCACACATTCTCTCCTCCCCAACGTCGGGGAGGAAAGATTGCGTGACGAGCAAAAAGAATGTCTGCGCAAGAGGCTACAAAAGTGCCTACAAGCATCCAACTTCCAGAGGTTTGAAACACTAACCTGATGATAACACCTCAGCGGACGTAGAAGTGGTTGGAACTGAAAACGAAAACGAAGTCTTATGTGAGAACTCTTTGAGTGTTTAACGTTTATCTTCCCCTGACCCTGAACATAAGAATTCCTTATGGCTTCTGAGACCGCAAACCGCTTTCGTTTTCTCCTTAAGACCGAAACCACCTATAATCTCCTATAAGCCTTTTCGAAACTCCACCACCAAACACGCAAAAACCAAAAACCGCATCATAAAGTTATGATTTCCCGAAACCACGCAGTAATTTCTTAACCGTAAACCACCAAAAAGGTACGACTGGAACCGTAGTCTTAAACTACGACAGAGTATAATAGACCCTCTGTTTAAGCCAATCTAAGCCTGGTGTGTTTGTCAAGCTTTCTTCTCGATGCTGGTAGCAAAATAGGTAGGATCACTCACGAAACTGTCTGGAAGTTCGTCTTTCGTTCGTTGCTTTGCACCATTCCCCCCTTTTTTTTCGTAAGGGGTCTAGAATTTTTTGGATCATCTACACAAAGAAGCCCAAAGGTAGACGAGAGAAGCCAGGCAAGGAAGGCCCAGTGGTCGCGCAGGCCCGCCCCACACCCGCAAGCCGGGACTCTCTTTTAGATATACCCTTACCAGTTGGAATACTCGACCGTACAATGAAGGCACACAATCGTTGCGCAAGGCTGCTTATCGGCTCTACGGAGGTCTGCGGCAGGAGTTTTGTGGGTGAGTTCTGCAAGGTCCATCCTGCCAGGCGGTGGCCAGGTTGGTAGCGAGTGCGGCAGGGGCGTCAAAAACATTGTGTATGGGGTGTTGGTAAAATCGCGCACTCAAGGGTGATTTGATGTATAATGACAGAGCCTTCCAAAGGGAATTTGCCCGCCTGGCAGCCACTGAGTTCGTCATATACTGTATGCTTACTTCGAGGCCCCTCATGCGGAAGACCGAGGGTCCTGAGCTGGACTCCGAGAAGAGCAATGCCCAGAAAACGCAGCATCACAAGGCCTGTAGCTACTGCTACGTTGCTGTGCGCTGCGATGGACAGACAGAACGGCCCTTAGAATATCGAGGACCCGACGCAGCAGAGCACTTTCTCCGAGCACTCCAGGAAGAGAAGCAGAAGGTCAAGGGATTGCTGTCTAACCCCAAGGCCATCCGGATGACCTGAGGGGACTGGCGGGCCTACAATACTGTTACAACCTGCTACGTAAAAACCCACTAGGTGGCGACTCCGTAGGTGTCCACTGTCACATGACCGGAAAATATCGAGGCGCTGCTCACAACACCTGCAACTTGAAACTGTGGCTGAGCCCCAAATCACCACAATCCAAGTGGTCTTTCACAACCTGCGGGGCTACGACTCCCACCTGCTCTTTGAAGCCATTTCGAAAGTGGAAGGCAGGGTATCCTGCATCCCCAACAATGTGAAAAAGTACATCTCCTTCTCACTCGGCCAGCTCTGCTTCAACGACAGCGTGTAGTTCCTGCTGGCCACCCTCGACAAGTTGGTAGCAGCCAACCCGCCAGAGGCGTTTAAGATGATAGTGCATTACGAGCCCGAAGAAGAAAGGCAAGAGCTCCTGCTGCCCAAGGGCATGTATCCGTACGAGCACATGGACTTTGGAGAGCCCTGGTTCCCGCCGAAGGAAGCCTTCTACAGCAAGCTCTCCGGGCACAACCGGTGCTGACTACGCCCACACGCAACAGGTGTGAGAGGCCTTTGGGTACCAAAGCCTGGGGGGGGGGATTACCTCGACATCTATAACCGGAGGTATGTCCTCCTCCTGGCCGTCGTGTTTGAGAGCTTTCGGAAGGCTTGGCAGCGGCAGTACGGCCTTGACCCAGCGCACCCCTACTCAAGCCCGGGGCTATCGTGGGACGCCTTGCTCAAGCAAACAGGAATAGAGCTGGAGCTTCTGACGGATTACGACCAGCACTTTTTCATCGAGAAGGCATGCACAGGGGCATTTCGACGGCGACGAACAGGTTCGCGAGGGCTAAAAATCCGCGGGTGGAAGGCTATGACACGTCAAAGCAAACAAGCCACATCCTCTACTTCGATGCCAAATACCTGTACGGCTGGGCGATGAGCCAGCCTCTGCCGACGGGAGGATTCCAATGTATGGGAAAATTGCGCCTGGCTTGAGAGCAAAATAGCAAGCCACCCGGCAGACAGCCCCGACGGTTACATCCTCGAGGTAGATCTGGATGCCTGGCGGAGGTACACGACATGCACAACGCCTACCAACTAGTACCGGAGTGCATGGCGGTCAGAAAAGAGTAGTAAGGCCTCCTTGGCGAAAGGGGGGCTCCTGCCGAGGTGAAAAAGCTGGTCCTCAACCTCCGCGACAAGAATCGCTATGTACTGCATTACAGCAACCTCCAGCTGTACATGGCCATGAGCATGTGCCTGAGAAAGATTCACCGGGGTGTCCACTTTTAGCAGAGCCCCTGGATTGAGCGATATGTCCGGATGAACACTGACCTCCGGAAAAAAGCGGCCAGCGTGTTCGAAAAGGACCTGTACAAGCTGATGAACAACGCCATGTTTGGCACGACTGTGGAGAACCTTCTCAATCAGGTTGATGTGAAGCTGATGTGAGCGAGCAAACTGCACTGTCTAAGGGCCAGTCCGGCCTTTGTTAGAGCAAACATCTTCGACGATGACCTAGCCCGTGATCCCGGTCCACAAGAGCCATCTGGTGTGGAGCCGCCCAGTGCTTGTGTGGTTCAGTGCCCTAGACCTCTCCAAACACCTCATGTATAATTTCAATAACAACGAGATGCAGGCAAGTTAAGGGGGCCGCTCCTGTACACATACACGGACTCTCTCCTGCTCGAAGTCGAGGCCGACGAGCTATGTGCGGACATGGCCCAAAGGGGCGGTCTCTATGTCACGAAATTTTCTATTTTTGTCATGTTTTTGTTTAGCTTTTTGTTTCAGTTTTTCGGTCTCAGTATTTCGTTTCGTCCTAGTGTTAATTAACTGGTGTTAATTCAACATTGTAGTGTGGTTTGTAATTAGAGATGTATTGTAACTTAGTCTGTAATTAAAATCTTGTTGATTTAGTAAAGCGTTGTAAGTAACATAGGAGTGTAAGGTACCGCGTTTCATAATATGTATGTAAATTAAAGTGTTAATTACTCAACTAATTATTCATACATAAATGTACGTTTCGTGGTTGTCAGGGTTGAGTTGTGTGCAGCAGTTTTGTTGGAAAGGGGAAGTAAGCAAGAAAAAAGAGAACCGAGTAGAAGGGCCTGTGGCCAAAGAGAGAAAGAGAAGAACTCACTGCCAAGAGCCATTGGTAGGCGCTACTCAAGTAACTTGACGAAACTCATTTGTCAGTGGTGGCGATAGAGCAGAGAAGTGCTACGTGCTGTCTACGTGCTGTGTTGAAAGACCATGTACTGAGGAGAAAATGTCAGCCGAAAGGTAAAGAAAAGCACGTGGAGACGCGGAGCTAGGTTTGAACTAAAGAGAAAGAGAAAGAGGTTTGTGGTATCGGTTCAGGTTTTGTGGTGTTGGTTAAGAGGAGTCAAGGATTGTGAAAAGGAACTGCATGGTGAACTGCTCCATATAATTTGTAAATAATTAATTAGTTCGAATTCGTGTGTTATTACTATCTAGCTTTAAATTTACTCAAGTTAAAGTTAGGAATCGTATTAGTTTAGTTACCAGTTGTAATTAGTAAATTTAGTATTGTCGTTTAAGTTAAGTTTTAGGAATTTCTATTTTTCTGTAATATTATCTTCTAGTTTCTTTTTTTTAAATTAAAATCATTCACTTTTTATTTTAAAAAGTTTCATGGTCGTGTGTTGTGCGTTTGTGGGAAGGAGTGTTTGTGTAGCGTTCATTTCTCTATTGTTTTGTTTTGGTGACCCGCGTCACACTCTACGACACATCCGAGTGCGCAGGAGCCCCGTCGCCAAGTAAGTGGGCCTACGACCCAAGATGTACTCAATCCTCGAGGCCAAGGGGGTGAAAAGGTTGTCGTCCGAAAGCACATCTGCTATGAGCAGTACAAAGAGGCCCTGTTTGGAGGGAGGACCTTCCACTCCACCTCATCCATGGGCAGCACCTGAACAAGGTCTCGCTGTCTCCATTAGGCAGCAAATACTGGATCGCTGAAAAAGGTGTGGACACCCTGGTCTACGGCCGAAGGAGTGGTGACCCTCTGGGAGTTACCATGAGGAGCTCCTCTGGGACAAACCACGTGGAGGGCTGTCCAGCAAGTAGTAAAGGACGGGCTCGTCAGGCTTTGTGACAGCGTCCAGGTGAACCATTAAAGACCGGGTAGCCGCTGAAAGGGGACTGATCCCGCCCGGCTGGTAGAGGTACTGGACACCAATGGCTGAGGAGAGCTTCTGCTCCTTGAGACCGACGGGCCTCCCAGGAACATTGGAGAAGGGCTTTTGCGCCACTCTACCGTTCTTTATCGCGTCCTTTGGCTTTTTACTGGTCAGGGAGTTCACTTGCCCATTCGAGGCAGGCAGCCTTTGAACCCACTCGGATGACCTTGCCCAGGAGAGAGGTTAAAGGGGTCCGGTTAAAACGTTCTACGATTCCCTGGTCAGGGTGGACGTCGACATGGCCACATCTGACGGCTACTCCATGTTTGGGCAGCAGCTGGCTGACTACGCCCATAAACTAGTGCTCTGGATTGACCTGGAGGAGCTTTGGCTAGGAAAGAGGGCTCTGCCTGTAGATGCGGGACAGAGATTCAGCAACCTCTTTTGCCTCTTTTCGGGCCAGAGGCTTCGCCTCTTTATAGCGTGAGGACACGTCCATGACAGTGAGAGCACACTTCCAGGTCTTTCGGCCCACCTTGTGGTGGGGCAGAAAGAGAGGATCATCCTGGTGAACTTCGTTGGGCGGAGTGACATCAAATTTGGGGCGTGGGATGTGCCCTGGGGCAGGTAAATAGATTTGCCAGAGAACCTGCCTCTTCAGCCAGGCCCGAGCCACATGTTCAGAGACCTTGTCAGAGGTTGGCAATTCTCTTATTGCTGCAAGCCCCTTCCAGTAGCCGCGGAGGCTATAGTAAATAGTAAAAGCTGTGGTTTGCGAGATATTCCAGCAGCGAAAACCAGTTTCCAACGGTCTCCGGAAGCTGGCCGGTCGCGACCCTCAAGTTGGTCGGGCCTGAGAGGACCATCGCTGCCAAAGGGATGGCCGCTTTTTCGGCGCGCTGCCAGAGGTGGAGGAGCCTTTGCACGCACCCAAACAGGGGGGGGGGGGCAGAGAGGAAGGCGGTCACTTTAGGCCTTGCGAAAGGATTTCCCAGACCTCTCCTTCCAAAGTTGACGGCTGATAAAGAATGTCAAGGACGACTGAGTAGCGAATGTGGAAGGCCGCAAACATTTTCAGACGGAGACAGAAAGGAAGGAACCCAAGCAAGGCCATGCCTCAGCCATGAAGACGATTTCGCCCTGCTTTTACGTTGGAGAAGGGTTGTAGTAGTCGGAGAACTTTGGCGACCCAGCCTCCAGGGCGGGGTCAGGGTGGAACTTGTCGTATAGCTTCAATGCGTTGTCACCCTTGGCAAAGCACTGGTCGTCCTCCCCCTGCTCCCTTTCCTGCTGAGCAATGAAGTCAAGTCGGACCGCCCGGTACTTTCGGTAGGCCGCCATGTTGGCCTGGTGTTTTTCCAGCACCCAGTCGTGTCTTTCTCTCTACACCTCCAGCGCCTTCGTGGAGGCACCGCCGTCTGAGAAGCAGTTGCGTTCCGCCCTATAAGGGCGGCTGCATTTAGGCTTGCCCCACCGATCACGATAGCAATCGTCGCCATCGTATAGCACACGGTAAGTCGCGCACAGCAAATCTACGGCTTCCCGGCACTCGTAGTAGAGCCCGAGAAGCGAGACCCCAAACCTGGCGATTCGACCAGGCTGCCGGTTAGGTCTTGGGGATGGCCGAAGTGATCTGCACAGGTTCTTTGGCAGCTTCTTCAACAGTTTCTTGGTAAGGTTCCTGCGCAATTTCTTGATCAGGTTCCTTTTGCGATGCCATCGTTGTTCCTTCACGAAAAAGCGCCCAGGTTCAAATGGTGAGTGGCCTACTCCGTGGTGCCGTCCTCGCCGCGGGGGTTTTCGGCCTCTCTCGGCTCTGGCTCTAGCATTTGTGTAGCAATGGGAGAAGAGGTGGTGCTTTCTTCCGTCGAAAGTCCCACATGGTTGGTGAAGTGGAGCGACCGGAATCAACCACCCGCACTGAGAGCTAGCGTACGGGCGCAGGAGAACATTTCCTACTTGACAATGTAGTCGTCCTTCAGGTCGCGGAAAAGCATCCCGTTGCACTGCAGTGAAATGATATATCACTTCACGGGTATCATTTTTAGTCACGGCTTTATCACACTGATATCCACACATAATATGTAATAAATTGTGATATCGGTTATGATTATGATTAATTAAAGCAGTTTTCATTTGAGTGTCAATAGTAATCACGCAATTGCTTTGCTTTCGGTTGTGGTTCGCGGAATGATTGGATCAAAGAACTTGTGCGTACTTTTCAACCAATTAAATGTAAGAATAAATGCAATTGCGACTTAGTCACTCTGGCTTTCCCGCGCTTGGAGCCAACTGCGACTGCGTGTACTTCATTTGCCTTGTGATTGGCGAGTAAAGCCATGCAAGTCGCGATCGTGAATTACTTCCACGGTTGATTTTGTTCAGCACGTGATTGGTTCTGTAAAAACTACTTTGGTTTTGGTTTTTCGAGACTCAACTGGAAACCGCTGTATGATTATGATTACGATTGCAATTGCCATTACGATTATGCAACTTCCTTACCCAATGGCGGAGAAGAATACACCTTCAATTCAATTTCATCAGAAGAGTTATCCCCTCCCCAGCAGGACTGGATGATACAGCTATACTTCCCCTGATCATCCTCCGTGACGTTCATAATTAGGAGATTAAAGGCTTTCTTGCATTTTGTGTGAGTCGGTTTGGATGGCAATATTTCATACTTCCCATCATCTTTCAATGGTTCCGGGTTGTTCTTGAAATGCCACGTCAAGTACGGGCAGAAATATTTCTTTGTAAGGAACAAGCAACTTAAAGTGATGTTGTCAAAGGCATCCACTTGAACCTCTGAAGACCCGTTAGCTTTTATGGGATCGGCTTGATTGCCTACGTGAAAAACAAATTCAGTGGCAATTTTAACACGTTCTTGGTGGAGCGACGGTATTCAAAATGTAATTTTGCTAAGAGCCTTAGCGAGAAGCAACCCTATTCTTGACCACGACGGGGCGAGGCCTAAGCGCTTTATATCTCGATTTGATTTTTCGGGGGCGATGATTTTGAGTGGCTGCATTATGTAGGATCGGCGGTGGCTGTTGCATACGCTTACGCTGAACGGTCCTTGTCAGTTAATTGAATAGGTAAGTTTTATTACGTCAAATGCAATCTTATCAATCACTGAAAGTACTCATAAAGGTGACGAACGATTTAGTTATATATCCAAAGAAAGGCAATGTTTGCTTATGTGTTTTTGGGCCCTGTTGTCAGTTTTGCTTGGCTGCACAGTCATGTCCAGTGCGGCATTTGGACACCACCGTCGCAGTCGACCAAATTTTAATAGAAGGAGATAGGATGTACCTGACTGAATGCACTTGTAAGTCAAAGCATTCCAAATGCGGGAACGTTGTCACTGAGTTATCTGCCAAATCAAGCTCGTTGGACAGTTCAACCGGTCATTGAGGTCTTCAAAAACATCAGTGGCCCTTTGAGGCCACACAGTCGCCCGTTGAGGCAAACAATCCACCCATTCAGGCAAGCAATTCGCCCTCTGAGCCGAACAACATAGAGGCTCTGATTCATTTTTGTTATTTTATCATTTAACTGGCAGCACTTGACTTGCTTTTGAAAGTTTTATCTCATTGTTATCCTCCGGCTGAGTGAAGAACAAAAAAAGGAAGCAGCTTCCTTTAGCAATGTCGATGTAAGCAATGCGTCAAAGAGTTGTCTCTTACTTTTTAAACAGTAAATGTCCTAAAAACGTTTACTACGAAAATGTTGCAGGTCAAAGTGCTTTCGGTCTTACAAGAATTAAAAGAAAAAGGATACACTACACCACTTACACTTGAATCTCAGCTCCATTGTTTCCGATATTTTACTCTGCCAGCCACTGCTAATCGCATTGTTTCCACTACATGTATATTCTCCCTGGAATTCTTCGTGGCCCGGAACATGAAGAGTACTTTTCAAAGTATCAGCATCTTGTGGCACCTCTGTGTGATTCAAACCCTCGGAGCCACTTGTGATTGGTTTTCCCTCCATGTACCAATTTACATTTGGAAGAGGCCACCCTTCGAAATCACAGAAAAGTTTGTTCTCTTTATTTTCATAGAGATATGCAGGGGAACTCGTGCGGCGATTTATCTTCAGTTTCCCTAAAAGTAAAGGGAGATTTACAAGCTTAGATTAAGGGTAGTGCGCTACTTCTCTTAGGGATAGTGAGGAAGGTGAAACCACACGCAAGCGGCCCACAATGCTACACGCGAAGAGACGTGACAAGAGGAGCAAGATGCTTTACCCGAGTTTTGTGAGCTGGAAGAAACCTCTACACTCTGAAATACGCAAATGTAGAATGTGCTAGTTGGGTATCATCAATTTATAGAGTTTTTTTTTAAGACTGGACCACTCAGCTTAGTGATTGGCTGAACTGATCAACATGAAGCAAAATAAATAAGTAAGATTCTATTAGTGTGACTTATATGGGCGGCATGTCAATTACTAACAAAGTTCGCAAAGCTGGCCTTGTTAAGATCGCTACTACAGCTAGATTATAGACCGACAACGCAGCCGGTAAATAGGTGGTAATTTTTCTGTAAAAGTACTGAAATATCTTTCTTCGTTAGTTTGTCCGTAATAAGGTCGGTAAATTACGAAAGCAAGTTTAATCC
>BLFK01000531.1:207378-212378 GCA_014634185.1 Astreopora myriophthalma
ACGGGATATCACACGAACTCGTAAGTGACCAGCTCTAAGTTGGTTTGATAGCTCAGTCGGTATAGAGCAGTGTGCAACGCAATCGCGCGGTCATGGGTTCGAGTGCCGTTCAAGCCTTGATTTTTTTTTTAGGCTTTTTTGCAACTGCTCAAGTTGCTTCGTTAACTTCGATGATCACTCTAACTTCAAGTCATTAAATATCCAAAATTCGATTTTATCTAAACTTCACATATCCTCTATCATTGGGCTAAAGCATGAGCTTGTCTGACACCATTCCCAATTATTATCAGTTATTGTTATTATAGCTTCATAGTTAAATTTTAATGAGAAAGGTAACACTTGCTTGCTAAGTATATACGTTTCTCCTTGTTTCCTTTTTTCAAAACCAGGCACTCTCCGTTTTTCACGTAGTTATGCACTTGTTTCCCTGTCATGCCTTGCGTTACTGTGCTTTCATTTCCATTTTTGATCGAGCAGTTGAAAGTGACGTTGGAATCTGGGTCTACTGTCTCGCTTTCCTCTGGACAATCACTCAGTTTCGATATTATTTCACATTCTGGGCCACTCGTGGATGACGCATCTGTGACGAAGGAAAGAAATAAAAAAGCTAAGATGACACAGAATTTTCTGTCACTCGTATTTAGGAGTAGAAGATGGACGCCCGGTCATGACCAGTTTTAATTGTGCAATTAAAAGGGACGTTAGAGTTTTTGGGACAATTACTTCAGTTTCCTATTCTTTCACATTCTGGGCCACTCGTGGATGACGCATCTGCGACGAAAGAAAAAGAAGCCAAGATGAAACAGAATATTCTGTCACTCGTATTTAGGAGTAGAAGATGGGGGCCCGTGGATTTTACCGCGAAAAGGTCTATTTTAATCGGTCTTTAAAAGGTCTATTTTAAAGAGTTCAAACTCTTGGTTTCAAGTCACGCAAGTTCAGTTTCACATCACGCAAATGAAAAGTATAATCACTTACTATTCCAAAAAAATATAGTCAAGAAATTAAGATATCATAGAAGAGTAATAAAGAAATAACCTATCTCAGGCCTCTGCGATACCCCGTACTTGTGTTATTTGGGAAAATGTACCACTGAATGTTATAGAGTTACACAGATAATCATTTTTATACCAATCGAATAGCTCAGAGAACTCTCACACTCTGACTGGTTACCTACGCGAGGTAGTCAACGTGGAATTGCGAGTCTTGAAAGCGAGACTTTGCGTGATATTGCAACGGATCGACCATAAAACAACAACTCAAACGAGACGGGATTTTCTTTCATTTAAATGGGCTGTGTCACCGTATTTTGGAATGATTCGGAGAAATCTTTAGTTCATTACGCTTTCCTTTTGTCAGAACTGGTCGGGCAGACCGGTCAGTTTGCTAGAAAGAAAATGCAACAATTTGAACAAACAGTTGCATGATATCCCTTACATTCTTTTAGAGGAACATGTATCATGCTCGAGAAGTGTGTTATTTTGAAGAGTTGTAGAGTTAGCCCACCCAAATGCCCGCTCTGGCCTGTCAGTTCTATTAAATGGAAAACGCCCACAGACTCGAAAAAGAGGCAAATCATATCAAACTTGAAAAAAGTCGGCCCGACTATTTTCAAGATTACCTAAATTCAATCCGTTTCAATCTTGTCCTTTTCTAACCATCCATGCACTTCTTTGGCTTTGCTGTATTTCTTTCATGTTGTTTTACAGTTGTAAGAGGTTATTGTGATCTGATGTGTCATGAAATTGTCTAAAATTGCGCAACATAGCCCCTTTAAAAAGAAGGCTATCCGATTCAACGAAAATTCATTACCTGACTCACTGACCGACTGATTTATTCTGACTTATTACACTGACTTCTTCGCACTGACTAATTCGCCAACCGCTCAAACGACTATAAAACATTTACCATGTAATAAGCAACCTCTTTTGGGGTGTGTCAACACGAGCCGTGCGCGACCCTCTTTATTATGTCTTTACAAGCAAAATACTGAAACTCTGTAAATCATGATCGGTGAGTTTGTGTGAGTGCATTTTGGAAACAGCATGGTTTAAAGAGAGTAACCTTTCCTATTATGTTACCTTAAACTTTAAAAACAGAGCTACTGATGAATCAAAATCATAAGTTGTGTAGTGATAAATAAACCCTCAGTGTAACACACATGATGACATGGATTAATGGTTTGTCGCAGTACCTAAAAGTTGGAAGAGTATTTTGCATAACGAACACGGAGTGACTCCGGTTTAAGCTGACATACCTTTGAGACCGAGAGACGTAAAAGACACAAACAGAAATAATTTTACGAGACAAAGTTTGAAGTCTTTTTGCATGTCTGCGGCTACAATGTATGGTGATGTTGCGTGATCCTTTCAACATTCTCGATATGTTTAATGTTCCCGTTTCGATCGATTTTGATAGAAAATTCAAATGGTGTTCTAATCGGTGGACTCATGCCCACGTATTGAAATTACTTCCAGTGTCATTAATTCCTTTTGTTTTAGAAATAGTTTTAATGCATGTTTGAACGAGGCCCACAGCGGCAGCTCATGGTTTAAACAATTCAGGGCTACTAATTTAAAGCTTGCGATGGCAGGCGTATTTCCGCCCCTACCTTCTTTCCGCCGAAAACGACGGCTGGGAAGACTTCTGCATTCAAAGGTTAGCTCACTGCAGTTACATTTTAACAAATTCCCGTTTTTTAAATTCTCGCTAATATCACGCACGGAAGGAAAATGCAAATTAAAAGTTAAAGGGCATTTGATGGACATTTGTGATGCTGGGATAATTATTTGTTGTTTCACAACAGGTGTAAGGCATCTGTCGGCAATTTGTCAGAAAATCCACAGCGTTTGAATAATCTAATCGGGTGGAGGTTTTACTCGTTTTCAAAAGAAAGCTGTTTTCAATTTATGTTTAGAAGCTGACAATGTTAACTTTCCTTCAACACAAATATATGTTTTTTTGAAAAAAAAAAGGTAAACATTTAAGTGCTGCAGTTGTCGTTGAAACATGGAAAAGATATCTTCACAAGCTTTATGAGCGTTGAATCAATTTACGCTTCCCACCTTATTTTCAGAGACATCGATCTCGAGAAAAGAAAAATAAATAAAATATTTTTCTGTTCTTTTTAATAGAAAACAGGGAACTTCCTCCTCTTGTTTTACTTAAGTGGATAAAAAGCGCGGTAGAGGCGGCGTGCTGTCTGATTTGCAGATGATCCTTGTGTGGTATCACGTGCCAATTGACAATTATTGGATGAGGTTGAGCATGATAGCGATAATTATCAAGGCCAAAGTTTGAGTTCGGCTTCGGCGGATAACACAAACTGAGGCCTTGATAATTATCGCTATCATGCGAAAACCGAATCCAATAATTGTTTTATTATGCATATTCCTGAGCTGCATTTGTAAAGACAAGAGCGAGCACAAAAAGTGATCAATGTGCAGCAGTCAACTTGTAAGTAATGTTGATTATTGTACAAGTAAGCCTCTTCACACGAGCCAGCCCTGTTATCAGTTTGAATTCTGTCTTTGTTCATATTGGAAATTTACCGAAGCCTGTAGGGGACATACGAGATGCGAGATAATTCGAGAAGAGTTTCAAAAATCCAGAAAGAGCTCGATGTAAAAATGTGAGATGAGAACTGATAGAAAATGCGATATGCGAGATTAAAAATGCACGATGCGAAATTGAAAATGCGAGACATATAGAAAATGCTAGATTCGAGATAAAAATGCGAGATGCAATCTCAACGTCAAATAATGGGCCCTAAAGGCCCGTTTAAAAGGTTTCAACATTTGACCAACATTCGTTCAACAAAAGTTGAACGAATGTTGGGCAATGTTGGACGCAAAAACAAAGTTGTGCGGAGGCCAGTCAAAACGGTTCCAACAAGGGAACCAACACTTTGAGACATTTGATTGCGAGGAACTATGAACTAGAAACCAGACTCTCTCGCCCAGTTTAAACTATCTGATATGGGCGTGCGTGTGTTTTACAATTGCGGAACAAAGTGTTCAAACGGCTTGAACGCCATTCAACATTTTCGAGAACAAAGAAAAGGTTGAATCGATATTGAATCACAGTTTATACCGATTTAAGTTTGATTCAACACGCTTCCAACAAGCTTTCAACATTTTTTACGCTTTCAACATTGTTAGACGACCTGTTCAAACGCAACCGCCATTTGGTTCAACAAAGTGTTGAATGCATGTTGAAGCAAATGTTGAAAACGTTTAAACGGGCCTTAATGGTCAAATTGAGAAAGCCCTAATGGTTTTCAAGTCGTTAAACGGTCTGGATCCCGAATATCTCACTTCTAAATTTGTAACGCGAAGTGGATCAAACTATGCTGAGGGACTCAGTAGCATATTGTTGTAAGTTAATATAATGTTAGGATTAGAATTTTAGGTTTAGCCTGATCTTAAACAATTTACTGGAATTTATTGTACCTGATAAAATTTTTACCGTTTATAAATGATGATTAAAGATTAAAGATGTGACATAAAAAGTGCAAATGAAAGATAGAAAACGTGAGATGCGAGATAGAAAATGCGACGAATGTGAGATAGAATTTTATGCGATACGTGCGATAGAAAGTGCGAGACATGAAATAGAAAATGGGAGATGCGACCGTGACCCTGGCAACGATGTTGGCACCTGGCTTGTTTTTCTATGTGATGCCTGTTACGGGCGGTTGGTTGAAGATTCTGTTTAGCAGTGTTTATTGCTCTGTTAAACTGGTAAGGTCAAGATCAGTTCTTTCTTTGTCTCAGTTTGTCAGAAAAGAAACCACTTTCTATCTTCTTGATCAGGGTCATTAGTTAAATACACGAGGCTGAGAGGGAGGAAGGCTGGTAAAATAAGTGTTTTCTTTGTTGAAATATCTTGCTATTAGCGCGGTTTTCAATTGGGTAAAAAACTAATTTCGCGATTACCCTGGATTTGCATTAGCACGGTACGGTTAGCTATTGGCTGGAAAAATCTCGTGCTACATTCTC